>JAZKJV010009425.1:0-302813 GCA_037367405.1 Ottelia alismoides
TACTTAAAATCAAACCAGACTAATCGGACTCGATTTCGTGTCCTTCACCGTGTTGAGTGTGAACTCGGGGTTTCTCTTGCGTTTGTCTTTGTGTTTGTCTGTGTGTGTTATCCTGTGTAATTGCACATTTTCTACCTTAATCTTCATACATTCATCCTTTCCTCTTCAAGATGTCAGGATATTGGTCCCCATACCCTGAAATCTCTGGTCATTCCTCATCGACCATATACCGATCATCTTCACCTTCTCATTCTTTCATGTATCCTCCGCTGCCCACAAGAGACCCTTACCCGTGGTCGGCTCCACCTCAACCCGATTATGAAGTCATAACTTCGATTGACTTCTCTACTTCTTCACATTTCTCACCTACTCCATATTCCAACACTCCGAATCCACTTCCATCTTGGGATGACTTTCCTTATTCTCGAGAGCTTGTAGAAATCAAAGAATCGAATGAAGAGCCAGCCACTGCTGAGACAGATGATTGGCAAAATTATATGCCCCCACATATTTCACCTCAAGTAGGGACCATACAACAATTTACATATACGCATCCCGACTTGACCTTAGGTCATAACATGGTCGATCGAACAACCCGAATGGAGAGGCCTGCACATCCTGATTTCCCAGACTTGATTGACTTTAGTGATCAAGCTTCCATTGACCAGCCTCCATGTCACTCATTCAGAAAGATTATACATTCACAAGATTGGACTCATGAGCTAGACTTATCAGTCCCCGTTTCATCATATGAGGCTCCGACCAATATTTCCATTTGGATGGTCCATACTCGACCCAGCAATACATGCCAGAGTATAGGTATGTTGAGTATGAGACCCAAATATCTCAGCAGTATCCTCAACTTGAGCAGAACTCTTCCATGATTTGTCATGGGAATTTTGTGTGAGGATGACATCTCTAGACTTATTAAGAAAAATGAATCATTTGGTAACGAGTTGAGAGATGTCATGGAAAATTGCACTCAATTTCCAGCCAGCCTAGGGTATGAAAGTGGAGAAGGAAGTAAGTAGATCTGATGTTGAAAACCAAGCAAGCATCAGGGAACCCACACCGTTTGTACAGCTGGAGTCCATTCTATCTCCCTCTTCTACTAACCCCTTGCCTTCCAATCTTGTGTCTGATCATTCATCTTTCCAAAACACCAAAAAAATTGAAAAACCAAAAATCACGTAAAAATTGAAAATGAAAAGACCTAAAAAAATTGGATCCTGAGCTAAGGGAAACCCTCGATGAAGAACTGATTTTTAATCTTCCCTTAATAAAGGCTATAGATCACTTTCCCGACCTCAAACAATTTGTGAGAAGTAAATTGATGCCCAAGAGGTCGGGCAATAAGAGTATAAGGACTAAAAGACATATAGTGTCTATGGCCACCTCCTTGGTGATGGAGAGAAAGACCAAAAGCCGCAGAGTGAAGCGGTTTCCCCGAGTTGAATGTGAAATCAAAGACACCATCTTTACCCATGCTAGAATTGATGATGACTCACCGATAAATATCCTCCTATAAATATCCTCCTGACCTCTATGTTTTGACAAGCTCAAACTCAGGCCACTTAGGAAGTCGAGAGAGATCGTTCAGCTGGCTGATCGATTTATCAAACGGCCGAGAGGAAATATTTCAGTCATCGTTACTTTCCAAGGAGCCCTACTCCAGGTGGACTTCATGATCATTGACATTGAGCACCGAGGAGAGTTTTCTCAGTCTCCGATTATTCTTGGGAAGCCGTTCTTAGCCTTGGCTAAGGCGACTATAGATTGTGAGACTCGGGAAATCGATTTTACAGCATTGGGAGCGTTTTGACCTCATCCATTCTTTGATAAACTTTACTCTAAGGTGACCCGCACATCCGCTGAAAGTCGTGACCATCGAGAGGAAGATGAGTCCCACCTCTCTACTACACCTGAGAGCGATTGTCCGGACGACTGTTGGTTCAAAGACTCCCCACACCTCCTCAACTGTTTACACCACCACCATGACAGCTTCTAAGGAGGACTCATGACCAGAAGCTGACATTGAGTCAGACATGATTTTTGTTGATTGTCTTGACCATTTGATGATCCGACACAAGAGCAAAATAATGCCAAGTGAATTGAGACCACTAGAACCTTCCCAAGACATGTGCTGACCCTTCAGGAATATTACAATCTATATGGTGACTCATCTGATGAGGAACCCATAGTCAGCACCACATCACGTCCCGTACCTTCAAAAGAAACAACCAAGAGTAAATTGACTCCACATAAACACATGGTTGCTCCCTCTTCTAATCGGCTATCTAGTGAGAGGAAGTCGAGAATTGATTCCTCGAGGAGTTCCCCCGAACCTCTCAAGGCGCGTTGCTCTCATCTCCCTCTCAATGATTCAGGTTCTAGAAAAACGACTAAGAAAGTTTCCTTCAACACACCGGAGAAGGAATTTTCGGAAGAGTCACATCTGGTCCGGATAAGGTGATTTATATGAGTGAGCTCAGTTCAGTTGTTCTCAAGCCTTATCTAAGCAAGCATCCGTGTGTCGACCCTCGTTGGACGATCCCTACACCTTAATATTATTCATCTGAGGACGATTCCGGCAACGACACATATGTATATTATCCACCTCCTCGCATCCGCAAGAAGGTTCGTCACAAACCTTCTTAATCCTTGTATATTCTCACTCTTTCTTGTATATATTTTCTTTCCCTCCATCCCCAGTGATTCGAATCACTCGCCCCAGCTCCATATCATTTCATTTTATGGCTATACTTAGGATAATCAAATCCTAAGTATAGGGGGGAGAGTGACCCGAGTCTCTTTACCATTTGTTGTATATTCTCTAGATCTCATCAGTTCTCACACTCACTCCTATCCTATACTTAGGCTAACCAGAGCCTAAGTATGGGGGGACCGATGCCCTCCGTGTATATACTCCTTTATTTCCCCTCTTAACCTCGCCCGTCCCATTTATGATCTTCTTCTACACTTAGGCTGCCAGAGCCTAAGTATAGGGGGCGGGACGACTTCTATACATTTTTATTATTTCAGCTTTCCTACGCTTAGCACGAGCTATGTCTTTTTCCTTTCTTTTCGTGCTCTGAGGACATAGCACATGCTAAGTATAGGGGGAGTGTATATATTGCATATATACTTTACCCATAGCTCGTTCATTCACGTATTTTCACGTATTTTTGTATATATTTTGCAATAATTATGGTTGTGTAAAAATTGGAAAAATTTTTTGTATAATACTTGTAAAACTTTTGTAAAAATTGAAAAAAATTAAAATACACGTATACTTGTATATTGTATAACACTTGTATAATTTGTATAATACTTATAAAACTCTTGTTAATTGTTGTAACATAGGAGGTATACCATAGTTTTGAAAAAAACCAAAACAATTTGTATACTATGTATTTTATTACAAACTAAAAATTGTTGTAAAAATTGTTGTATAATAGAAAATAAAATGAAAATATCGAAAATAAAGGCTTCTTGTTTACTTTTCCATCCTTGCATTAAAAAAAGAGTCTTGCATTTCATTCATAGCACGTCATCTGCACCTCATCTTCATATCTTGCATATGCAAGGTAAAGAAAAGCTAGTGGGTTCTGAACCAAGTTATGAGTAGATGTTGAGGATGGATTTGATCTGACCTTAATCCACCTAATTTCAGAGGAACCTTATAGGAACTGGAGTTAAGATTTCTCAGGTCAAGTGACTTAATTCTTTGAGTCCGCAAGTCTATGTTCAAATGTCATCTTGATTAGTCTAATTAGAATATCTCGTGCACCCGTATGATTCTTTTAGACAGTGACCTAACTTGGACAAGAACCATGCACGTAGCTCTTCATTGATGAGGTGGTGAGGAGGTAGAATCCTTTAGCTTGGAGTAGCACACGGGTGGAAACATCCGTCCTCCTCTAGGTAGGGTAGTGCATCTCAACCTAGTCTGGTAGTGTTGACGTCTAAGGACGGGACGCTGTGGGTTGCAATAATGCTTCAAAAGAGGGATATTCTACTGGCTCAAGAAGAAAAACTCCTGATGTACATGCTGCACCTTGTATATAGTTCAAAAAAAGAAAAAAAAGAGAAAAATGCAAAAACTCCAAAAAAATCAGACAGGTCCAACTGAAAATAAAATACCTGTCGGAGTATGTATATTAGCAAAGAAATGTAGATGGATGACATGGCTACATTGGTCGGGCATCCCGGGATAGGTAGCTACACTGGCTACCGTCCATTCTTTTCTCTACCCCCTCCTCTTGAGTTGGTTGCACTTGAACTTAGAAGGGAATACCCCGCTTCTCGAGGAAAGAGTTACTGGACCGGGTTATTTGAGTTACCTTGTTAGAGGAGGCTGGTTCTGAGTCATTTCTGATGTGGAGAGCTATTTTACACTTACACAGTACAAGTAAGAATCATAGTCATCAGAAATTTACGTTTGAGGATTTGTTCAGACCTGACTATTAAGGAGTCTAATAGAAGACTTGTGGGAACTTGAAGTCTGTTAGGCCCTTAAGTTCAGGTCCCAATGAGGTTCCTCCACACAATTAATCCAAAGGTCGAGTCAAGCTCCATTCTCAACTTTTGTTCATGACCTTGGTATGGAATCTAAAATCATTTCACTCTTGCATTTCATTTTAGTTGCTCGGGGGACGAGCAAGGTTTAAGTATAGGGGGTTGATGAATCTGTGATTCATTACTCTAAAAGTTGAAAATAGAGCTTTGTTCCCGAGTAAATATCATCATATTTCCCCTTATCTTGCAAAATTAGCATTCATGCATGCAAGCATAATATCTGCATTTTAGCATTCATATTTGCATTAAATAAGAAGCCAATTTAACTTGTAAATATTCACCTGTATATTAGTTAAAATACCCTATTTGTATATATTTTATACTAACTCTGAATCCAATTAAACCAACTCCATAGTGTATATATTACTAACACTTATTAAAGAAAATTATTAAAAAAATACTAACTTGTAAAATTGACCAAACCCCAATCAAAGTTTGAAACTAGGAGCCTTAAAATGCACATATCTCTCGCATACAACCTCTGAATTAGGTCTACTCACTTTTAAAGTAATATACATTCAAAGACCTTCAAAACAAGACCCATTTCAATAAAATCAGAGCTCGTATGCAAAACTTGGGTTGTAGACCCCTTTTGTATATTGTACATATTGACCTTTTTTGCCCTTTATTTTATCTTTTTATTTTATTAATTATTAAAAAATTCAAAAAAATAGATTAAGTTGTAAATATTATTTTTATATTTTCTCTATTTTTTATTTTGATTTTTCTCTTTTAAAAAATGACAAAAAATTACAAAAGATAAAATACGGTATTTATATCTATAAGGTACCATCCAAAATTACATTTTTGTACTAATCACTTCCTTTAAATTTCAGCCCTTCACTGAAGTCGTAGATCTCGTCGAGACGAGCAACTTTGTGTTGACCACTTTTTGATTTTAATCTCTTTGTTATTTCTTTTTTATTTTTGTTTACATTTAATTTTTGAATTTTCTAGGAGCGACATGTGGCAGCTCCAGGAGCCGCTACATGTCACCCTATTATTTTATTATTTCGGATTTATTTATTTATTTTCGAATTTATTATTATTATTTATTATTATTATTTTTAAGTATTTTTAGTAGCCTACTATATTATTTTATTAATAAATTGTTTTAATCCCCTTTTACCTCTTCTCCTTTTTTCTTCCCCACTCCAAGTCACCACTCCCTCCACCATCCCTCCATCTTCTCCACTTCTTTTCTAACTTCCCCCTCCTCTTTTATATTCTAATCCCCTCCATCATTTTCTTCATCCGTCGTTCTACGAGTGAGATAGGTTCTAGCTCCGTCAAAGGCCGTGAGGTGACATCTCCTTCTTCGACGTCGAGCGACGACAAGCCGAAGGCGACATCCGAGGTGGAGTGATTGACCTCGTCGCAGCTGCATCCAAACTGCATAGCTTCTCCGAATTTTTGCCGAGTCGGATTGAGGCCACGAAGGAAGCCGCATACCACGGCTCACTATCGGCGAACCACAAGTAAGTACTCTCTATCTTTACTTTGTCATTTTTTTCCTGACATCATTTGTTCATCTTGTCCATCAACAAAATATTTCACAAACACCAGCACACTCACAAACATCATCTCATTATTTTATTACCTATATTTTTTTACCAAACATCATCACAATCACCACCACCACCTTTCCTTTTTATTTATTCATATTTTTCTCTGTTTAAAAAAAGGAAACAAAAAAGAATACAAAAGAAAATACAAAAAAATAAACAAAGAAGCAGGAGGAGCAGCTGCCGCCGTCCCCCTACGTCCACAGGCGTAGAGGCCAAGCTCCAGGCCGTCGGCGGCCTCGCACTGCCAGCAACCGGTTGTCGCCCCTCCAACGGCCTTCAAGCCGCGCTTCGCCACCTCCTGCCCCTGGGCCAGCCCTGCGGCTGTCAGCCCGCTAGGTCTGCGCCTCCCAGGAGCGCTGCGCCTCTACCCCGCTGGCGGCCAACGTCGCCAGCCACCGTCCGCTCTCTCTCCCTCTACGTGACGTGCGACCGTCAGCCGCGCCGCCCAAGCACGTGGCCGCTGCCGCCGTGTCCGCGGACCTCCTCCCCAGGTCGCGCTGACCCGATGCCGCCCCTCCGTGAGCGACCGCGCGCTCCTCCGCTCTCCACCGCCCAACATCGCGGGCGCGCCGCCTGCACACCTCCGCAGCAGCCCCGTGCCGACCTCTACGAGCCCTTCTGCCGCGCCGCCCTCACCGCCAGAAGCCGCCTCCCTGCACCTTGGCCACGCACGGACGCACGTGCGCCATGCACCCTAGCCGCCCACGTCCTTCCTAGGGTAGGGAAGAGAAGGTCCATTTTTTTTATATTGCGAAAATTGCATTTTCTTTATTTCAAGTTTTAGAAATTACAAAAGTGCTCTTGTGCACATCTTTACTTTATTTCTTTAAATTTCAATATTGCATTGATACCCGAGCTTGGCATGATGATTTGGACATCAAAATAGTATCATTTTTCAATCAAAATAGCATGTTGTAGAGCAATAAAATCTTTATCCTCTGGCTATTTAATTGCATTTTTGTAAGCATCTATTTATTTATTAAAAATCAGAGAGTGAAAATTAGTGGTATTTTAGCCGTTTAAGCTCTGAAATTCGCACATATTCATTTATTGCTCCTACAATTGTGAAAAAATTGTAAATGATGCTTATAAGTGTGCTTTAATTACAATCCAAATTTCGTCCAATTAGGAGTTATCATTTGCATGAAATAAATTCTAGGGTGATTTCTGTAATTGATTTTTAATTAAGTCCACAAAGATTATTTTCGGGAAATTCCAACTCTCCTGGATTCCCTATTAAAACATCTATTTCGGATAATTCATTCTCTAGATAATTTAATTTCTGGATTTATTAGGAATTAAATACTCACGGTTGCTCTGTTTTCAGTAAAAAAATTATAAAAAATCAAAAAGTGTCAGAAAATTCCAAAAATATTAATGTAGCTTAATTTCATCATATTTAACTTCCAGTAATTTTTTCATAATTTTTTATATCATTTGCACGAAAAATTGCATAAAAACCCAAAAAAGTTTGCATTATTCATTTGTGCATTTTGAACCCAAAACTTCCAAAAAATATATTTTGCATTCAGTATTGGATTAGGTTCTTAGGAAAAATATCACTTGGCTGATTTGAATTAATTTGATATTAAAATTAAATTTGGCTAAGTCGCTTATTTTCTTATTAACCTAATTCATCCGCATTGGAGCATTGGCATTTTTATTGCATCAAAAAATTACGAAAAGAATCCCACTTGGAAAACCGTAATCTAAACACTCTAATCTGATCCCGAGTTGTTCCTTTGCCTCCTTGAGTCGACCCTGGGGCTTGCCCAAGCTAAATAAACATAAAACTGCGTGTTAATTAATTCGACGATTCATCGATTTGTGAGGTTAATTTTTGATCGACGCGGATCTATCCGACTACAACGAAACAGTCAATTATACGACATTCAAAGGGTAGGTCCGTGGCTCATCAATACACTCCGGCAGGCATTTTACTTTTCAATCAGGCCTGCCCACTTGTAGAGATTCTGCATTAATCCACATTTTTTTTGAAACTATATACAAGGTGCATCATGTACATAAGAAGTTTTTCCTCTTGAGCCAGTAGACTATCCCTCTTTTGAAGCATTATTGCAACCCCACAGCATCCTGTCTTTAGACCTCAACATCGCTAGACCAGGTTGAGACACACTTCCCTCCCTTGAGGAAGACGAGAGGTTTCGCCTAGATGTACTACCCTCGTATGCTACCCCAAACCAAAAGATTCTGCCTCCTCACTACCTCATCCATGAAGAGCTACGTGTAGAGTTCTTGTCCAAGATAAGCAACGGTTTGAAAGAATCATGCGTGTGTTGTTAAATATTCTACTTAGACTACTCAAGATGACATGTGAACATAATCTTATGGACTCAAAGAATTAATTCACTAGGACCTGAAAAGTCTTAACTCCATTTCTTATAAGGTTCCTCTGAATTTAAGTGGATTAAGGTCCAACTAAGCTCCATTCTTCAATTTTATTCCAGACATAGTTTAAATGTCAATACTATCATGAAAAATGCACATACAAATGCAAGAAACTATGCACAATGCAGAGAAAACAATTTTTTTGAAAGAAAATGATGCACATGTGAAAAGAACATTTTCTTTGAAATAATTTTCTAATTTTGAACTTTTTATGGATTGTTTGGAAAGGAAAAATGATGCACATGAAAAAGAGTTTTTTATGCAACTTTTTATAGATTTTTGGTTTTGTATTTTTTTTTTCAAAAAGGAAAAAAGGGTTAGTAAAATATATACAAGTATATACAAGAATTTTTTTTTGGTTTTTTTTCTTTCTTTTTTGATGTTTTTGTGTTTTTTTGTTTTGTTTTGTTTTTTTGCCTGTTTTTGTTTTTGTTGTTTTTTTGTTTTCTTTTTGTTTTTTTTTTCAGTTATTGTTTTGTTTTATTTTTTTCAAGGTTATCAAAGTCTATATACATATACGTGGATTTCTGAATTTATATACATATCCTCCCAAATAAACATATTGAAAAGTACGAGTTATGTCTAAAGTATATACAAAATATATACGACACCCCCTATACATAGCTCGAACTATGTCCTCATAGTGATCAGCGAGCGGTAAAGGAAGACATAATTCGTGCTAAGTATAGTAAAGTGAAAAGACTCCTATGCTACAACGACTCAAAGAAAAGATAAAAAGAAGAGAAGTCGGTGATCCCCCAATACTTAGGATTAAGTAATCCTAAGTATAGTAGAGTGTACAAAAGGGAAAATCAATGAAGAGAATGTACAGACTCAATGGAATATACAAAAAATACGATATGAATAACATGACTCCCCCTATACTCAGTGTAGAGTATCCCTATGTATAGGCAACAACAAGAGTGATGAACATGACGAATATGGACAACACAAATCATTCACTTTCCCTATACTTAGGATAAAGCACATCCTAAGTATAGCATATATACACAAACGGAAAAGGGTGAATGATAAAACAAGAGAAGAAAGAGTAAAACGAAAGGATATACAAGAGGAGTGGATGTACAAAGGTCAAGGAGGACGAAAGCGAAGCTTCTTGCGGGACCGCTGAGGAATGGATCTAAGAATGTGTAGGTCGATATTGGGGTTATCATTAGATATGAACTGATCAGGATCGGCCAAAAATGTATCCTCAACAGTCTCAGAGTGTACAGGCAAGAATCAGTTAGTGGAAGTAGTGTGGTCATGTCCTACCTGGGTAGTCTCGCAAACATCAAAGTAAAAAGTATCAAAATCACTATAGAAAAAGTAAGATCAATTTTAGCCTGGCGAGCCTCTACTGGATCATCATCTTTATAAAAAGTCCCAGATTCTTTTATAAAAGCAATCAAATCAAATTTAGCCTGATTGGTCTCATATGAATCATGGTGAATAGGAACAGACTCATCAGTGAAAGTAGTCAAATTATGTTCTTCTTGTCTAGTCTCAGAGTCTGCCTTCTGCTCTAGGGTGTCTATCATGTAAATTCTGAGGATGTCATCCATGCATCTCCACATACCAGAAGGGGGAACTCCAAGGTCTATGCTTTCCGAGTCTTCCTCCTTGAAGAGGAATTCTTGGGTTTTATTATTATCCAACATACAACAAGAATCTCTAATATTATCATCGAGGTCAAATTCCTTGGGGTTGGCTAATACAGGCGGGCTCTCATGGGATGTAGGTCTCTGTTCATTAGTAGTGTAGTGATCAACACCGATCTCTGCATCAGAACCGAAGCGAATCTCTCCTGATCCATAATCAATAACGGCTCCCGCAGAGGCGAGGAAAGGCCGTCCCAGGATGACTGGAAGGTTTTCCACAAAGGTGGAGGTATCCATGGGAAATACGCCAAAATACGAAGTGAAGTTCATGCCCTTAATAAAAATGATAGCATTTTCTAGAATACCCTTCGGCCTCTTGATAGATCCATCAACAAATTGAACTATTATCCTGGTTTTCTTGAGAGGCCCAAGATGAAGAGAGTGTACCATAAATAAGGGTATTATATTGATTGATGAACCACCGTCAAGGAGAGTGTTATCACAAGAATAGTCAGATATGGAACAAGTCACAAGAGGTGTGGCAGTGTTCCCTTTCTTAAAATGTGGACGATGAGAGATGGCATAGACAATGGCTATGGTCAAGATGTGATGCTCAGATCTGCTTCTTCGCTTTATCTTCTTGTGTTGATGAGAAGATAAATGGGTCATGGCCTGGTGAAGTGGGGCTTTTAATGATCTTGTGAATGGTGGCCATCACTTCAGGTTCAGTCAATATTTTTTTTTAACTTTTAGACCTGCTCCATACAAGGGAGGAGATCAGAATTATCATGTACACGAGGATCACCAAGAGCAGTCTGTATAGTGGAATCCTTGGGGTCAAGTTTGGGACATGTGGTGAATGACTGTGTGGAAAAATATTGGTTTGACATGGGTGCCCTCTCCTCACAAAATGAATCAATAATGTGTCTCCCATAATCTTTTTTGGATTTTTAAAATTTTCTCATTTTTTTGTATTTTGGGTGATTGTAAGCTCTCATAATTATCCTCAAGTGAATCCATATCCTCAAACAGTGGTCCAGCATTCTGGATCTCATTTATGTTAAATAGATTGCTGATCCTCGAATTCATATGCTCCATCATCTGGTTCAGTGTCTCAAGTGTGGACATCATGAAAGGTGACTCCAAAATCAAAGGGTCGGGTGAGTGGAATGAGGGTGGGTGAAAATCATCATATAATTCCTGGAATAATGGGTTAGGCGGATATGCACAAAAATTAGGAGGAAAGTCCTCCTGGAAAAAAGAAGGTGGATCGGTTGGAGGGTACGAGGTATCCGCAAAGATTGGATTAAAATAACTCCAGTCGGCCATCTTCGAAACAAAAGACGGGATTTGGAGAGCACGAGGGTCAAGTCAAAAGACGATGTGGAGAAAAAGGCGCAAATGCACAGAAGGATCTAGTATGCACACAAGCAATCAAACAAAATACAAACCCCCAGCTCACCAACTCAACGCAATGTGAAGACCGTGAAGGTTCGGCCAATTATCTTGTTAATTTTTAGAGTTTGGTGAGAATACAATATATCAGAGTGATTAAAGCGAGCTGTTAGGAACCCAATGCTCCCAAGAGACTGGCTCAATCTCAAAGTTAGAACTTTCCCAACCAGTATGAATTATAGACCGCTTACTAGCTACCCGTTAAATTAAGCTTCTAAGGACGTCACGGGCTGCTTTACCTACTACCAAAGAGATCCCCACTGGAGAACGACATCCTAGTGTGCGGGTCTCTCTCTCTCGCTGCATCCAAATCAAACAATGAGGGGGTTACTCTCGCCAAAAAATGATTTTTCTTTGTGTTTATTTTAGGGTCAAGTTTTCTTTAGCAGTCCTATATTTTAGGCAGTTGTCACTTGGTTTAAATATTTTCAATGAATCTCCTACTGAGTGTCCAATTTCCTTTTTAACTTATGTGAGTGAAAACGAGGAAGGAGATGGAAATGCCAATGCATGATTAAAAACAATGATGCATGCAGGGGTTAGAGATGCATACCTTGTCGTTGGCACTCTACATGCAAAATAATCTGCGCAGAAGTTAAATATAGAAAAGTTAAACTATCCTATATGATGCAAGTGAACCGTCCTAACAATAGCTAATATTAACGGGCAAGAACCAGTTAAATTTGACTAAGTCAAATTACGTTCTACTCTATAGGTACATAAATTATTGTTTATGGTGTTTGGACCTAATTACCTGGCTCAAGAAAATTAAATAAAGCAATCAATAGGTATCTCACGAAATCCGCGTGAAACAAAGAAAATAACGATTGATGAAAACAAATCCAGTGAGGTCCCCTAAGTGCAGCGGCACTTGGCGAAACAAACCCTACGACAAATGAATGTCCATTTACAAGGGTTTAATTGCTAAAATAAATAAAAACTATTTATGCTCCAAATGATGGTCTCTCTCAAAATCTTCTCCTCCTCCTCTCACGTTATCCTATGGCTCGGTGAAGAATCAAGCCGCCTCCGCGTCGCTTTGGTGGTTTGGTTTTTCAATAGAACGTGATGTACATGTGCTTGAGTTGGAGCAGGGGCTCTTTTTGCAACTTTAGAAATGTCAGAGGACACAATTGAAAATTTTCCAAGAAGTTATTCAAGTCCCTAGGGTTTGTACTCTTTTCTTCCTTTGTTTCTTTCAAGAGGTATGGGGGGCCAAGATGCACGCCGCCGCCTGCCAAAGGCAAGAGGTGTCGAGCGTTATCGATGGTGATCGGGCGGATCTTGTGGTCAATGGAGAAGGGCGGTGCATCCCCATAGTGGGTTGGAGGTCACGCCTAGGTTGGGTCGTCGCCGCTCCTATTCTTCTTGTCCAAGCCGCAATGATGGCAGGCCAGCGAGGATGTAGGTGGCAATGCATGAATTGGGACGTCAGCGCGGTGGACTGTCTTTGTGCGTGGGGGGGGGGGGGGGCTCCGCCCAGATGGTGGAGGCGGTCGAGGTGGTGTGGCTCTGCCGCTTCAGCGGTCGACGGAGGTGGTTGCAGGAGTTGACTGTTTCAGGCGGTGCGGCGAGGCGCTAGCTGTGCTCTGCCCAAGCAGAGTCGCGGTGGAGGTAGAGACGCGGATGAGTGCACCAGCAGCTGGAGAGGGGTCGCACGACATCTGGCGATAAAGGAGGATCCTCCGCGGTGACGTTCCGCCGCATCGAGCGGATCTTGCGGTGATGGTGACGGTGATCTTCAGGTGGACTGGAGGGCGGCAACGACCGCCCCGCATTGAAGTTTTTTTTTTGCAAATGTAAATAGTAGAAGGAGAAATAATAAAAGGAAAACTTTTTTTTAAAATTTTTTTAGAGTCAAACCTGTAAAAAAAATATTATTTTTTTTTTAATTTTTTTAATTTTTTTATTTTTGTCCCTGCAAAACAAATGTTAGTAACAAAGGTAAGATACTTTTTATTTATAAGCAAATTAGGATGCAAGCATGATGACTCGATCCCAAAATCAAAACGGAAGACGTGAACCAGTGCGGTTCTGAAGAAAATGGTGGATGGAAACGGATCTCTGACCATCATGTGTGGTCGAGGTGGAAGATCACGCGAGGCAGAAAAGAATGTGGAGAGGTAGCAACGACGCCATTTTGTTGCTACGCTTTTCTAGGATTTTAATTATTTGAATTGTGAACAAGTCGTTGCAACCCAATCAAGCATCTGCAGACAAACAAAAAAATTCTTCTCAATCTGCCAAATTAACTAAAAGTGAATAATGAAGCAAGAGAAAAAAATTTTGCTACTTATTTACTTGTATAGCGGACAAGATCGAACTCAGGGAGGCTACAATTATCGAGGGTTATTCAAATTATCGATGAAAAATCAATTAAGAGAAAAAGCAGGAATCTTAAAGGCAAATTATCCTTGGTTTTTGTGGAATTTTTCTCTTTTTAATTTTTTCTTATTTTTATTTTATGATTTTCAACTTTTTAGTGATTTTAATTTTGCAATTTTTTAATTTTCAAATAAGGAACAATATGCACAAGATATGAACTACGCACACCAAAATCTTTTTGTATTTTTTAATTATAACAAAAACTCTCAGAAAAATCCAGAAAAAAATATTTTTGTGTTTTAAAGACTTTGAAATGTTTTCGGAATTTTTGTAGAATTTTAAGATGCTTTTGTATTTTTCAAAAAATCAAACAGTGGTAAAAATGAGAAACAACGCACAATGTGGAGTAATTTGCAACTTAAAAATACTTTATATGTCCAAAATTCCTGGAAATTTTTTTTAGAATGAAATAGAGACAAAAATCTACAAAAAGGAAATGAAATCATGATTTTTGGTTTTTTTAGATTTTTTTATGATTTTTATAAGATTTTTAGTATTTTTCATTTTTTGGATTTTGAAACGAATTAATTTACGACATTTGCATAAAAATGAAAAGACAATAAAATAAAACAACTCTATTTTTTTAGAATTTTTGGAGCAATATTCAAATTTTTATGATTTTTTGAATTTCGGAAAGAGAAAAAGACACTGCTTTTCATTTTTTAATAATAAGAAATGATGAAAAAATGCAATGAAAAATTTATGCTAAAACGATAAGCACATCAAAAGCATATCATGATTTTGGGGAAATTTATTGACCAATAAAAAGATTTATTCCAATAAGAAAAGCAAGCAAAATAAAGGTCTGGAATTCCAATACTGAAATGCAAATGTTAAAAGTTATTACATGCAATGATAATAAAAATAAAACGTCGGATGGAAAATGAAAATTACATAAGGTAGGGCGTGTGTTGCACGTGCTTGGGTTGGTAGGGACTCTTTAGAAATTTCAGAACTCCTAGGGATAGATATGCAATTTTTTCAATGTTTTAACAATCCCTAGGTTTATGCTTCTTCGTTCTACTTCAAGATGGCCAAAGGGTCATGCCGCCACCATCATTCTTCTTCAGAGATGGGAGGCACATGGGAGCACGCTGCCGTGGTGATCCGCAGGGTGGCAGTGACCTACTACGGGGATGTGGTTGTGGCCACTGGATGGTGGCGTTGAATGGCGGAGCATCTTGGGCGAAGGTGGCACGCGGCACAGGGACATTGCAGCGTGGTTGGCCGCAGGAGAGGTGGTAGCCTCGCAGCGGTGGAGGAGCAGAGGAGCCATAGGGCGGTTGGAAGTGTCGCGTACTGGAGGGCTTCGTGGTCAGCACAGTGCAGTTGGCTACGCGAGAGAGGTGGCATGAGGAGCAGAGAAGCCGCGGGGCGGAGTCGGGCGTGGGGCGTTCGGGAGCACCACGCGCTGGAGGCCGCTCCTCCGGTGGAGGGGATGGTCGGGACGGTGCTGTTGGAGGCCCCTCCTCGGTGGGGTGGTCTGTTGGAATTTTTAACTTAATTATTTTTGTTTTTATATGTAAACGGAAGCAGATATAATTTCTTTTTTATTTTTTTGAAAATAGAAATTGTAATTAGACTCAAAATATTTTTTTTATTTTCCTACAAAACAAATGTTTGGAAAAGAAATGCATTTTTTATTTTATTTTATTTATAAACAAAATCAGATGTGAAACGAGGATCCGACGGGAAGTGAGGAAAGGATCCATGTATCTGACCACCGTACGTGGTCGGAGGTGCGTGGTTACGGGAGATGGAACGGAAATGAAGAGGTCGAGATGTGAGATGAAAAATCAAGTTCAGAGGCGGATCAAATATGGGTGGATTTTATGATCTAGAAAAAAAATGACAACGAAGAGAAAATGCAAGAAAATAAAACTAAGGTTAATCTAGATGAAAAAAATAAGAAGAAAATGATGTGGATCTCACCTTAGGAAGGCCGACTCGCTGTCACCGGACAGCTCGGAGGCTGGGCACCCTTCTGTGACAAGAAGTTTCTCGGAGATCGGGCTCCTCTCACTAAAGATTGATCAAATTAAAATGATGGAGAAGGAGCCATATAAATACAAAAGATAATGGAGTTTGAAATTTGAATTTTTGAACTTTTTGATGAAGATAAGAGATAAGAGAGAAGAAAAATTGAAATGAGATAAATTAGCAAGATAAATATTTACAAAAATTAACTCATTTTTTTGTATTTTCGTCACTTTATTTATTTGAAAAATAAATGTTATTTTTTTATTTTTTTGTGGTGGTTAGTTAAGAAAATTTAATATATACATATGGTATATACATATATGACATTATATACATGGGTACATAAGCAAATTAACTAAACTAAATTTTTTGTTTAAATTTTTTTTATTTTAAATAATTAGTAAAAATATTTACAAATATTTAGAAAAATAGTATGTATAAATAATGGGAAAATTGCACAAACCACCCCAGAAAACTAACTTTTCAACCGTAACTCCAAAAATTATGAACTTATAATCATTTTAAAGATATTTTTATTTAGAATACAATGGAAGTGAGTTTGATTCAATTTGAGTTCATATGGAGTCGGAATTTGTCTTTCAATTATTCCTTAGTGGCTTTTTCCTAGTGTAGTTGCTTTTATTCTGTAAATGATTTAATTGTGCAATTATTTTTATTAATTAGGAAACATTTTTATTTAAAATTTTTGTTTGGAAAATTATTTTGTTTGAGGTCTATTTATATACAAATAAAATAGTGTATTATACAAATATACACAACACATAATTTTCTGTATTTTCTGAATAAAGACCCTATCTACCCCAACTTAATTCCTGGTCCATGAGGTCAAGTCTTGACCTTCTCTCGGGGTTCGGGTCAGCCAGTATCTATTACATATATACAGTCTTCCGTTTTATTTTATTTTCTTTATTTTTCCTTTCTTTATTTCTTTATTTATTTTAGGTTAAAATGGTAAGAAGTGTCCAATATTTACAAACAGATGCAAGTTAGTAAGAATATGGAGTTGGTAATATATACATGAGTTTTATAAGGGATTTTAAGCTAAATAAATGAATAAAGATGACGAATTGCAGATTCATCATACTCATCAAGCACCATCAAATGATTATTAAGAGACGATCTCGAGCCTGAATATGAGATGGCAATCCTTTTCATTAGGTTGATATCTAACCGGCCTCTTGATACATATCTTCTACGTGGGAATAGAGATTCAGATGTGTCTGATTAGTTAGGTCAAAGAGTTGACTTAATGAGTTCGAGATAATCAAAGTCCTATGTCGTATGCCATCATGATATAGGCACGCATCCTCTGACCGGAGACAAATGTATTACAATATGTCTGAGTATGCACATTTGGCAGACCAATAGGTTGATGACTAAACAAAGGTCTATACACCGGTGTGTTGGTGTGCATGTAAGGACATATGAGTAATGTGATCTCTCAAAGGGATCATATAGGTTCATTACTGAACTGGAAGACATGAGCTCACTCATGAGATACTAGGAAGAATCAAATTCTGTGCATGGTCATCTCGCTTTGGAAGCTTGACTTAATATGTAGGTTTGATATATGCTTTTGGAAAAGTATACGATCAACACCTGGGTATGATATAAGCTTTTGGAAAGCATATGATCGATACCGACTCTCAATGATCGAATGAGAAACATAATGATAAAACCCTGAAGTAGACAGTGTAAAATTTATCTAATACTTCGGGTTTATTCTGGGTCTTCCAGTTTGCACGATGTACATTATTAGGAATACCTGAGGGTGATGTGATCATAAACAATTGTATAACCATGACACTTCCATTCCGAGGGCGTGATGAAATAGGTCTGGATTTTAGTGACTCCTCTCAATAGAGAAGTGATCTAATCTTGGTCCAAATGTTGGACAGTGATCAGAATGTGATCCAGATGCAATGAGAATATTAGATCTACGGACTTGATTTAATCAAGCATCTTTGGGAGGTACGCAAGATCTGGATTTGAGATGTGATCTCAATATCCAAGTCACTATACATGGAACAATACAATCGTCTTGTCCTTATCTCTAAGTATTTGTGGAGAAAATGCATTATCCTTAAAAGAGTTCAGAATAATTTCATTGTTGATATATGTATCCGAGCACTGAGAAAATTGATAATTAAATGAGATTTAATTGTCATGAATAATGTTAATTTGATTCATGATATAATGGGAATTATCTAAGATAATTAAATGTGATTTAATTATCAAATATATGAATAATGTGAATGTGATTAATATTATTTGGGCACATGAGAATAGAGATCTAAGATGATTAAATGTGATTTAATTATCATGGATATAAATGGATATCACTATCCATATTAATCATATATAATATAAATGTGACTTATAATATATACTATTTGTAATTTACATTTCCTAATTAAATGTTGATGTGAATTGGATTCACATTAGATAATTATTTGAAAATATAATTCACATTTTATTTTGGGTTGTGAATGTGATCGATAAACTTCCAATGGCATGATTGAAATGTTCACAAAATAAATTGGATTTATTTTTGTGAAATAAATTTGCAATAAAAAGTTGTTGCAAAATATTGGACATACACATGAGATATGGATTCTCATGAAATTCTAAGGAGCCACCTTACCATATGAAGAGGGTGGACAACCACCCTCTCATTATGGAATGAGTGGTCGTCTCCCTTGTTCTTATGGAAGGTGGCTTACCTCCTTCCTATTTCTCCAATGAAGATTGATTTATTCAATATATATTTTATTTAATTAAATTAATTATTGTTGTGTTTTTTACAACAAAATCTTGGCCACTAATAGAAACACAAATCAATGTGAACCATTAGATTTGTGTTGTCCATGGATTGAGATCCATGGATTCCAATATATTATAAATAGAAGGAGACCCCTTGCTCTTCAGGTTACACAACATGAGAACATAAAAGCTCTCCCTCTCTCCCTTTTTCTCTCTACACGACATCTCTCCCTCTCTCTCTCTTGTGGTCGTCCACCTTGATGCCCGAGATCGAGTCGCCATCACCGTAGCGTCGACGTTATGTTGCCAGATCATTCGCTTGTGGATCTCCGTCTCCTTCAGTGCGCCTCACTCGTGAAGAAGACATCGTATCTCGTGTGACAAGATCAGGAGACTCGCTGCTTGGATCATCAACTTGTATTGCGAGAAGCACGTGTTTAATCAATGCGCTCGCAAGCGTCTCCTCCTTCAGATCAGACTTGAGACATGAGGTCTCTTCGTTTATAGACTCGATCGCAACCACGCTTCAAGTGGTAACCCTAATACTTATTTGTGGTATAAATGAAATGATCCGAGAAGTGTTCTTGGATCATGTGGTTTCATCACATGATTTTTTTTTAAATTCCGCTGCCTCGAGCAACTAGTGTGACTAGTTGCTCCCGATCGCATATGATGCGATCTTCACACTTCCGTGATGCATTTAAGGATCTCACCATATCCTTCAAGTTGTATCAGAGCCATAGGTTGGAGGTTTCGGATATGATCCATAAACGTAGGATGACTTGGGCTGATTAGGGTTTACGAAATTTTTATCGCATTTCATTCACACAGCCCTGTTTTGTGAATATTTCATGCCATAGTTAAATTAGTTAAAAACGAAATTATCACATGTATTATGTACTCCATTAAATAAGGAAACCATGAGATTTGAGTTTGCGTGATTTGGAATCTGTTTGGTCAAGTTATGGTCATTTTAGTGAACATGTATCCACTGTTTCGGGGATTGTAAATCTTGACATAATTACGTAGTTATGTACTGTTTTGAAACACTAGAAATATGAGCAAATCACTTAGGTTCTGCTTTAAATGAAATTAGCAAACTTTGGAAACTTATTTTGCAATAATTGGATTAAATTAATTGAGATATGCTAATTTTAGTATGTGATGGTCACTGTTGGAAATTACTTTCCGAATCAAGAACCTTGTGATTGTCATTTACTCAATTAGTGAAACTAAATGATTTAATTTCTTGGAATAAATATGGATAAATATTTTTGAAATATTTGATGATGATTATTCCCTTAAATTACATTGTGTTAACCAATAATGGGTTAGATATGATCTAGATCACAATTGGTTACATGATCTTCTTTCCCACAAACAAACTTGCTTGAATAGGATAGGAAATTTGTTTAGAAAATTTCCTCATAACTGAAATGGATTTGATTATTACTATATGGTATAACTTTGGTTGAAAAACCGATTATCATCTAAAGTACATAATGATCAATTTGACATTATCCTAACCCAAAGCAGATATATTGTCTAATTGGGGAGCATTGGGGTAGCAGGCTGCACCGTGTGCGGTCTGTCCCACTCCAGTTGGTACTGGCCATGACAACGGCTAGGGAAGGGATAATGTTAGAGATATCATAATGTATTTTCTAATTATTAAAATTCAAAATAATACGTATTTGAGATAATATCATATTTCAAGTAACAATGAAGAATGTTTGTTGGATATTAATTGGATCATTGATTTAATGTGATTAGATTGATTGGAATCCAATTAAAATTAATACACTCTATTATGTATAGATGTGTAATTCCATTGGAATAATTAATTGTAATGAATATGATTCATAAAGATTAATGAGAATTTGAACATGATATAGAGGATCACATAAGTTACATCCATGTTCTCTCGTCAATGCAAAGGGTTCCGTCGCCAGAGATTGTATGTAGGAGATGCCTCTCCGAAATGACAGATCCTACATACAAACCATTTGGATCTGGCTCTTTGCTTCTCGAAAGAGTAAGGATGTATGCATAATGACCCCAATTTGTGATCCTCATATTATTGAGGCCATATCGGATTGCGCATAGCAAATTGTATTCCTGTTGACGGTTGGTTCAATTAATGACGGGTCGACATCACCTTAGGGGTGGTGGGCCTCGGGTGTTAAAGACTGAATTGGGAATGCAAGTTGGACTTGCAAGGAGGAATGTGTTCCCGCTTCTTTTTATCCGAGTTACAATTTATCATTTATTGAGATGTGACAAAGATAAGAAAGGAGATCCTAGATCTTTCTTGAGATATAATGGTAAGTATATATCTTACATTAAAAGTGATTAAGGGAATGAACTTTCAATGTTGATAAGGCAAGACAACTTTGATATAAAAATTCCTAAATCAAAGTAAAGTATATATTTATATACATTTATGTAAATTTCTTATTTCAGATAATCCTTCATTAAACCCTCTCAATATTAGACTCAATAATAACTAGTAAAAATATCATGGATTGAATCCATCATCGAGATATTGTACTTGCACTTGAACACAAAATGTATGTGGTTGCGATGTGCAAGTATCCTCATAGTAATGAGGACTAGAAATTAAATAGACAATAGGACTAACTAGAAATTAAATAGATAATAGGACTACAACCCTAAGGTTTGTATTCTCTATAGTATTGATCTCTCATCGAATGCACTTTGAAAGTAGCATGTCGATGATGATCATAATTGTCAAACAATATTACAAAAACTGAGAAGATGTGTCTGGCTTACATATGTGCTCTCAAGATTTAATCATGAATGACTTGGCTCACTATATTATGCAGAATGGTGGCTCGATAAGAGATGATGTATTCAAAATGTTTGTGTACCTACCTGAACCAAAGTCTTTTTGAGTTATAATGTATGTAAATATGATGAGAGTCATCATTCTACTGTATATACTCTAGTCATTCATGAAACTTCATAATATTCATATTTTATAAATTTAATGAAGCATGTATGGATGTTTAAATACTCTTATATTGAAATCTTTTGAGTTCAACATAAGAGATACTTTGTCTTAAGCAATGGTTGTTTATAGATGAAGCGAGTGCAGTGGAAGCATGGGTCAGACCCAAGTAAGAAGGAAGGTCAAAGGGTTGAATGTACTTCTGTGACTTCCATATGACATCCAAAGAGTTGGATGAATGCCAATACTGCAACAAGCCACTTTATTGATAGTATGACTATCAAGTCTATCTATGATCCTTATAGAAGGACCCAGATAGTGCATCGAGATAATATATGTCTATATTTAATCATTTAAATTGACTTTCTTATTTGATAAGATTAAAGTCTAAAAATTGTATCTCATTCTTCTAATAACAGTTTCAATTGGTTGCATATGTATTAGAAGATTAGAAAATTTGATCTTAAGGTTTGATAATCATCAATATGAGAATTGATGCAATTGTTCCAATAATATTCATTGGATAGATGAACTTCATGATTTCAGTGGGAGAGCCCTTAGTCTTAGAGAATATCTCTATGACCAAGATATTAGAATACACTCATTGTTTATTTCTAAATGATGGGAATAAACATGAATTCTAGAATAGACCTTTCATAAAGAGTTAAGATGGATATATTTCAGATAGTACTCTGACATCTGGAGGACTCTACTAAATTAGAAGATTAATGAATTTTTCATTAACAAGATCAATAGGAGGATGAAGATCATTTGATAATTATCTGGCATCAAGCCTTGGACATATGTCTATGATGTGATCAATAGACTAGTAAGAGAAGAAACTTTAGATTGTCTGAAATTTCAAATCTTACATACTTGTGAATAATATATTCGAAGTAAAGATGTCCAATACACCCTTCTTTGGGAATGGTGTTAGATGTCAAGGTATTCAAGATCTCCTACATATTGATATATGTGGATCATCTATATCATAATGAACATTAATGATATGTGATATAATTCGATGATTATTTGTGATATGATATTTCTTCCTTTCACCTTAGAAACCTTTGAAATATTCAAAGATTCCATAATTTTGGTTTATAACCAAAGTTTGACGGAAGATGAAATGAATTAGATATAACCTAGGAAGCATGTACCTATTACATGACTTCATGGAATGCCTTATGGGGATATGAATATCATTCTTATCTCACTCATCCTAATAAATCTAAACTCAAAAGAGTTATAGGGAGATACAATTGGATCATGTATGACATGATTTGATTAATGATAAATTTAGCGTAATTACCTATTAGTTTTCAGGTATATATGTAGTAGAGACTACAATATATATCCATAATAAGGTTCCATGCAAGTAAGCTGTAATCTTGCACTAGAGAGTGCTACTTCATTAGGAAAATAAAGGATAGTATTGGATACCTAATTTAAGACCTTGAGATTCTTAAAAGATTTCATATCTGAGAATGTGATTCTTAGAGGATGAGTCTCTTGAGAATCAAGATGAAAATGAAGTAAAGGAACTCATTTAATCTTGAGAAGATAATGAGGCTCTTGAAATTGGAAACTAATAGGGCAATTAAAAATGAAACACTCAAACCTCTTCAAATGAGTTTGAGTATGGATTCCATGTGTCAGTTAAGTCTGACATTGATCTTACTTCATGTGAAGAAGCTTCTAAAGGTCGTAACATGGAAAGGTGGAGGTTAGCAGTAAAGTCTAAAGTAGACTTCATATACAAGTGTTGTATGTGGACCCTCGAGGATCTTCCTAATGGATCTTCAAGACAAAGAGGGAACCTGATGTGACGGTAGAGACCTTCAAAGCACAGCTCCTATCCTCAAGATACACACTGAAGAGAAGACATCCCTTGCGATGAGACTTTCTTTTCAGTGACCATGCTTGAACTCATCAGAATATTGCTAACTAAAGCTACACAACTTGACTATGACGTGTTCATGATATAAGTCAAGATTGCATTCCTCTATGAATACTTCTCTGACGATATCCATATGAAGTAACCCCAGGGATTCATAGTTGAGGAAAGAAAGGTTTGCAAGTTGAAGAATTCAATCTATAGACTCAAATAAGCTTCTTGTAGTTGGAACACTGGATTTGATGAAATTATAAATGTTACGATTCCAGATAGAATCTTGATGAACCGTGTGAAGCTTAGTGGAAGTGTCATTGTGTTCATCATACTAAATGTAGATAATATCCTAATCATTTGAATGATATAAGGATTATAATAATAAGTGTTTTATAGACGGGTCATTCCATACCTTGAGATATGATCTCAATGATACCTCTTAGATCTTAGTTCTGAAGTTGTTCAGAAGTAGAGAAAAGAGGGTATTGGGACCGTCAATTTGTGATACACCTTGGATAAGTTCCATTTTCTAAAAATTCCAACATAGGGTTCTTTCCCTTAAGATATGGTACTGACCTATCTGAAGGGATAGCACCTCAAAGAGTTGGGTAAGTGAATGCTAAAACTTCTTGCCCTTGTGCATCAGTTACGAGAAGTCGAGTGTATGCTAAATGTCTACAAAAGCCACATGTCTTTCATGCAGTGGGAGTAGTAAATTATTACTAATCCTACTATGGTGATAAAACACTTAGTTGCAGTAATAACAAAACTTCAAAGATGATAAGACTTAGAGATAGTGATCTCAAAGTCTTATCTTCAAGAACTTAAGACTTTATAGATAGTGATCTAAATGTCTTAATTGTGGATACCTTAGGAGATAGAGATCTTCAAGAATAAGGGTATTCTGATAAGGATAATGGAAATACTGGTTATAATAATTATTGAGATGTACCATCAAGGACACTATAACTAGCAAGATTGAGTATTGGTTGCATAAGATGAAACATTCGCATTGGATGCGAGCAATGTTACTAGGAGATATGCAAGGGTCGTAAAAGGATTTGGCGTAGTCTCTCGGGAACAGAGTGACTGATCAGATTACCTAGCTATTTTTTTAAATAGCTTATGATTGTCACATGAGTATCGGTTTAAAGATTAGCTCATTAATGGTTCTTTGGGTTAGTGGGAGATTGTTGGACATGCGATCCCACAGCGATCCATTATGCAATAAATGTTATTGAAAATATCATTCCCTGATAGGTCCTTTAGTACAAATAGGTCCTTTAGTACAAATAGGGTTATGTACCAAGGCCATCTTTATGATCATATAGTTGTTGATTCAATTATTGAATCATAGAGGCAGGTGCTTCGATGATTATCTAAAGAGTTAGATTGAGGACTCATCAAGCACTATCAAATGATTATTAAGAGATGATCTCCATCCTGAATAGGAGATGGCAATCCTTTCTCATTAGGCTTACATCTAAGCTACCTCTTGATACAGGTCCTCTACATGGGAATAGAGATTCAATGATGTCAGATTATTTTAGTCAAAGAGTTGACTTAATGAGATCGAGATAACCAAAGTCCAATGTCATATGCTATCACGATATATGCACGCATCCTCTTATCAGAGACAGATGTGTTACTATATGTCTGAGTAAGTACATTTGGCAGACCAATAGGTTGATGACCTAACCAAGGTCTATACACCGGCGCGTTGGTGTGCACGTAAGGGCATATGAATAATGTGATCTCTCAAAGGGAACATATAGGTTCATTACTGAATCAAAATACATGAGGTCACTCATGAGATATTGGGAAGAATCAAATTCCGTGCAAGGTCCTCTCGCTTTGGAAGCTTGACTAAATTTGTAGGTTTGATATATGCTTTTGGAAAAGTATATGATCAACACCTGGGTATGATATATGTTGTTGGAAAGCATATGATCAATACCGTCTCCCAATGATTGAATGAGAAACTTAATGCTAAAACTCTGAAGTAGACAGTGTAAAATTGATCAAATACTTTTAGGTTTATTCTGGTTCTTCCAGTATGCAGGATGTACAGGTTTTAGGAATACCTGAGGGTGATGTGATCATAAACGATTGTATAAACATGACGCTTCCATTCCGAGGGAGTGATGAAACAGTTCTAGATTTTAGTGACTCCTTTCAATAGAGAAGTGATCTAATCTTGGTCCAAAAGTTGAACAGTGATCTGAATGTGATTCAGATGCAATGAGAATATTAGATCTACGACCTTGGTTTAATCAAGCATATTTGGGAGGTACGCAGGATCTGGATTTGAGATGTGATCTCAATATCAAAGTCACTATATATGGAATAATACAATCGCCCTATCCTTATCTCCAAGTATTTGTGGAGAAAGCGCATTATCCTTGAAAGAGTTCAGGATAATTTCATTGTTGATATATGTATCTGGGCATTGAGAAAATTGATTATTAAATGAGATTTAATTGTCATGAATAATGATAATTTGATTCATATTATAAAGAGAATTATCTAAGATAATTAAATGTGATTTAATTATCAAAGATGTGAATAATGTGAATGTGATTCATATTATTTGGGCACATGAGAATAGAGATCCAAGATGATTAAATGTGTTTTGATTATCATGGATATGAATAATGTGGATAGCACTATCCATATTAATCATATATATTAGAAATGTGATTTATTATATATAAGAGAGAGCTATTTGTAATCTACACTTGTTTATTAAATGTTGATGTGAATTGGATTCACATTAGATAACTAATAGAAAATGTAATTCATATTTAATTTTGGGTTGTGAATGTGATTCACAAACTTCCAATAACATGATTGAAATGTTCACAAAATAAATTGGATTTATTTTTGTGAAATAAATTTGCAATAAAAAGTTGTTTCAAAATATTGGAGATACACATGAGATATGGATTCTCATGAAATTGGAAGGATCCACCTTCCATATGAAGAGGGTGGATGGCCACCCTCTCCTTATGGAATGAGTGGTTGTCCTCCTTGTGGAAGGAGGCTTGCCTCCTTCCTATTTCTTCAATGAAGATTGATTTAATATAAATCAAACTATATTCAATATATATTTTATTTAATTAAATTAATTATTTTTGTGTTTTTTACAATAAAATCTTCGCCACTAAAAGAAACACAAATCAATGTGAACCATTGGATTTGTGTTGTACATGGATTGAGATCCATGGATCCCAATATATTATAAATAGAAGGGCACCCCTTGCTCTTCTGGTTACACAACATGAGAACATAAAAGCTCTCCCCCTCTCTTTTTCTCTCTACATGCCATCTCTCCCTCTCTCTCTCTTGTGGCCCTCCACCTTGATGTCCTAAGAGAGTCGCCATCGCTGCAGCGTCATCGTTATGCTATCAGATCATTCGTTCGTGGATCTCCGTCTCTTTCGGTACGCCTCACTCGTGAAGAAGACGTCGTATCTTGTGTGACAAGATCAGGAGATTCATCGCTTGGATCATCAACTTGGATTGCGAGAAGCACGCATTTCATCAAGGCGCTGGCAAGCGTCTCCTCGGTCAGATCGAACTTGAGACAGGAGGTCTCTTCATTTAGAGATTCGATCGCAACCACACTTCAAGAGGTAACCCTAATACGTGTTTTTGGTTTAGATGAAACAATCCGAGAAGTGTTCTTGGATCATGTGGTTTCATGGCATGAATTTTTTTTTAAAATTCCGATGCCTCGAGCAACTAGATTGATTGCATACAAGGTGATCTTCACACTTCTTTGATGTGCTTAAGGATCTCACCATATCCTTTAAGTGGTATCAGAGCCATAGGTCGAAAGTTTTGGATATGATCCATAAACCTAGGACGACTTGGGCTCGTTAGGGGTTTGCAAATTTTTTATCGCATTTCATTCACACAGCCCTGATTTTTGAATATTTTCGGCCTTGTTTGAATTAGTTTAACAAGAAATTATCACTTCAGTTCTTTTCTCCATTAAATAAGGAAACCGTGGGATTTGAGTTTGTGTTATTTGGAATCTATTTTCTCAAGTTATGATCATTTTAGTGAACATGTATCCACTGTTCCGGAGAATGCGAATCTTGACGTAATTAAGCAGTTGACTATTGTTTTGAAACGGCTAGAAATCCATGCAAATCACTTATTCTATTGTAAACGAAATTAGCAAACTTTAAAAACTTATTTTGCATGATTTAGACTTAAATTGATTAATCTATGCTAATTTTAGTAAGTGAGGTTCAATGTTGGAAATTACTTTCCTAATCAATAACTAGAGGTGTCCATGAGGCGGGTACCTGAACCATTTGATCGTGACCCATCCCGCCCCGTTGGTATTGTGTCACGGGTCGACCCGCCCCATTCCAATGGGTACCTAATCATAACGGATACCCAGTTAATGACAATGGATGTTGGCTACCCACGGGTACCCGCGGGTACCCGTAGGGATAAATAGAGATACTTCTGGTGAAATGTGATATGTATAAAAATGTAAACTATATGTCCAACTGTGTATATCCACATATATACCATATTTATAATGATAATGTTGGGATACGAAAATCTAAATGGTACGGAATGCCGATACAGATATATAAACAAAGATAAATACACTAATGAGGATATATAAAAACTATGTAGATAATGTAAACTGTATGCATTTATGAAATTGGAAGGAATACAATCGAATACAGATCTAATAATGCCACATTCATATAGGTTCATCCACATAATGAATCAAATATGTAAAAACATTATGTAAATATATAATTGGAGGATAACATGACAAACAATATATAAGTATATATTCCTATTCATAAATAGTTGTATTAATTATCACCACATTTGGTTATCATGATGCATGTGTGCGCGTGTGCACGTGCACGCGCACGTGGGTATGGGTGCGGGCACGAGCGTGCATGCATGTCTGGGTGGGTGCATGCATGTGTGTGTGTATGTGTATGCGATACAATTAATACGAAATGTATTCATTATCATCATGTTTGGATGTCAGGATGTATGTATATCGATTTGGATCGTATCAGATTTATTGTCATATATGTTAATTCAAATTTCGACATCCATGTATATATTTTGATTTCAAAATGGATACATATATGAGCCCTCCCATTTATATAAATTTAATTTTCTCTATACAATTCTGATTCTGTTATTTTTTCTATCTAATTTGTATCCATTTCATATCAATATTTATTTTTATTGATTTGGCAATATATTTTCCACATTTACCGATATTTGTATCCGCGTCCATATCAATATTTTTAAAATAGATAAGAATAGTATTTGTATCTAACCATTTGCATATTTGTAAATCCACTTCCAACCAGGTACCAGCGGGTACCCGTCAGGTTTTTTATATGGGATGCGGGTCATGGCATAATGGGTACCTGTCCCATAATTTATAAACGGGTACCCGAGGGTTCAGGGTCAAAACGAACAAGTCAAAACGAACCTTGTGATTGTCATTTAATCAATTTGTGAAATTAAATGATTTAATTTTCTAGACTAATTATAGATAAATATTTGTGAAATATTTGATGATGATTATTTCCTTAAATGACATTGTCTTAACCAATAATTGATTAGATATGATCTAGATCACAATTGGTTATATGATCTTTTTTCCAACAAATAAACTTGCTTGAATAGGATTGGGAATTTGTTTAACAAATTCCTTTTAATCAAAATGGTTTTGATTATTACTATATGGTATAACTTCGGTTGGAAAATCGATTATCATCTAAAGTACATAATGATCAATTTGACATTATCCTAACCCGAGGAAGATATGGTTTCTAGTCAGGGAGCGTTGGGGTAGTAGGTTGCAACGTGTGCGGTCTGTCCCACTCCCATCGGTACTGACCATGACAACGGGTAGGGAAGGGATAATGCTGGAGAGATCATAATGTATTTTTAAATTATTAAAATTTGAAATAATATGTATTTGAGATAATACCATATTTGAAGTAACAATGAAGAATGTTTGTTGGATATTAATTAAATCATTGATTTAATGTGATTAGATTGATTGGAGTCCAATTAAAATTAATACATTCTATTATGAATAGAAGTGTAATTCCCTGGAAGAATTAATCATAATGAATATGATTCATAATGATTAATGAGAATTTGAACATGATATGGAGGATCACATAACTATGATCCATGGTCTCCAGTCAAGGTTAAGGGTTCCGTCGCTAGAGATTATAGGTAGGAGATGCATGTCCGAAGTGACAGATCCTGCATACAAGCCATTTGGATCGGGCTCTTTGCTTCTCGAAAGAGTAAGGATATATGCGCAGTGACCCCAATATGGGATCCTAATATTATTTAAGTGATATTGGATTACGCATAGCGAGTTGTATTTCTATAGATGGTTGGTTCAATTAATGACGGGTCAACATCACCTTAGGAGTGGTGGGTCTGAGGGTTAAAGACCGAATTGGGAATGCAAGTTGGACTTGCAAGTCGGTATGTGTTCCAGCTTCTTTTTATCTGAGCTATAATTTCTCATCTTATTGGGATGTGACAAAGATAAGAAAGGAGATCTCAGATCTTGCTTGAGATATAATGGCAAGTATATCTCTTACATTGAAAGTGATTAAGGGAATGAACTTTTAATGTTTACAAGGCAAGACAACTTTGATATAAAAATTCCTAAATCAAATTAAAGTATATATTTGTATACATTTAAGCAAATTTCTTATTTCAGATAACCCTTCATTAAACCCACTCATAACTATATTCAATAATAACCAGTAAAAATATCATGGATTGGATCCATGATCGAGATATTGTACTTGCACTTGAACACATTATGTATGTGGATGAGACGTGCAAGTTTCCTCATCATAATGAGAAGTGACAACTAAATAGACAATAGGACTACAACCTTAGGGTTTGTATGTCTCTATAGTCTTGATCTCTCATCGAATGTACTTTGGAAGTGACATGTAGATGATGATAGTAATTGTCGAAAAATCCTTATAAAATCTAAGAATATGTTTCTGTTATACATTTGTGCTCTCAACATTTAATCATGAATGACTTGGTTCACTGCATTATGCAGAATGGTGGCTCGATAAGAGGTGATGTAATCAAAATTTTTGAGTACCTACCTGAACCAATGTCTTTTGGAGTTACGATGTATGTAGATATGATGAGTGCCATTATTCTACTATCTATATTCTAGTCATTCATGAAACTTCATAATATTCATATTTTATGAATTTAATGAAGCACGTATGAATGTTTAAATACTCTTATATTGAAATCTTTTGAGTTCAACATAAAAGATACTTCGACTTAAGCAATGGTTGTTTATAGATGAATGAAGTGCAGTGGAAGCATGGGTCGGACCCAAGTAAGAAGGAAAGTCAAAGGGTTGATTGTACATATGTGACTTCCATATGACATCAAAAGAGTTGGATAAATGCCATTACTGCAACACGAAGTATTGATAGTATACCTATCAAGTCAATCTAGGATCCTTAGAGAAGGACCCAGATAGTGCATCGGGATAATCTATGCAAATATTTAATTACTGAAATTGACTTTCTTTTTTGACAAGATCAAAGTCTAATAATTGTATATCATTCTTATAATAACACTTTCAATTGGATGCATATGTATTATAAGATTAGAAAATTTATGTCCAATACACCCTTCTTTGGGAATGGTGTTAAATGCTAAGGTATTCAAGATCTCCTACATATTGATGTATGTGGATCTTCTATATCATAATGAACATTAATAATATGTGATATCATCGATTATTATTTGTGATATGATAATCCTACCATTCACCTTAGAAACCTTTGAAATATTCAAAGATATCATAATTTTGGTTTAGAACCAAAGTTTGAAGGAAGATGAAATGAATTAGATCTAACCTAGGCAGCATGTACCTATTATATGAATTCATGGAATACCTTATGGAGATATGAATATCTTTCTTATCTCACTCCTCCAAATAAACCTAAACTAAATAGAATTATAGGGAGATACAATTGGACCATGTATGACATGATTTGATCAATGATAAATTTTAGCATAATTACCTATTAGTTTCCAGGTATATATGTAGTATATACTACAATATATATGCTTAATAAGGTTCCATGCATGTAACCTGGAATCTTGCACTAGAGAGTGTTACTTCATTAGGAAAATAAAGATGGTATTAGATACCTAATTTATGACCTTAAGATTCTTAAAATATTTCATATCTGAGAATGTGATTCTTAGAGGACGAGACTCTTAAGAAATAAGATGAAAATGAAGTAAATGAACTCATTTATTCTTAAGAAGATAATGATGCTCCTGAAATTGGAAACTAAAAGGATAATTAAAGATGAAACACTCAAACCTCTTTGAATAAGTTTGTGGATGGTTTCCATGTGTCCGTTAAGTCTGACATTGATCTTACTTCATGTGATGAAGCTTCTAAAGATCATAACATGGAAAGGTGGAGGTCAGCAGTAAAGTCTAAAGTAGACTTCATATACAAGTGTTATATATGGACCCTCGAGGATCCACCTATAACGGTAAAACCTATTAGGTGTAAATGGATCTTCAAGTGAAAGAGGGAACCTGATGAGAAGGTAGAGACCTTCAAAGCATGGCTCGTATCCTCAGGATACACACCAAAGAGGAGACATCACCTGCGATGAGACTTTCTCTTCAATGAGCATGCTTGAACCCATTAGAATATTGCTAACTATATCTACACAACTTGACAATGACTTTTTCATGATATAAGTCAAGATTGCATTCCTCTATCAGTACTTCTCTGAGGATATTCTTATGAAGTAACCCGAGAGCTTCGTAGCTGAGGAAAGCAAGGTGTGCAAGCTGAAGAAATCTATCTATGGACTCAAATAAGCTTCTTATAGTTGGAACATTGGATTTGATGAAATTATAAAAGTTATGATTTCAGATAGAATCTTGATGAACCATTTGAAGCTTAGTGGGAGTGCCATTGTGTTCATCGTGCTAAATGTAGATAATATCCTAATCATTTGAATGATATAAGGATAATAATAAGTGTTTTATGTTGGACATGCGAGCCCACGGCGAGCCATTATGCAATAAATGTTATTGTGAATATCGTTCCCTGATCTGAAATGAAGAATAACCAATTTGCATAATATGTCCCTATAAACAATAAGGGTTATGCATCATGGCCAACTTGATAATAATACAGTTGTTGATTCATTGATTGAATCATAGAGGCTGATGCTTGGATGAATATCTAAGGAGTTAGATAGAGGACTCATCAAACATCATCAAATGATTGTTAAGTGATGATCTCCAGCCTGAGTAGGAGATGGCAATCCTTTCTCATTTGGCTGATATCTGACCGATCTCTTGATGCAGGTCCTCTACAAGGGAATAGTGATTCGGAGGTGTCAGATTAGTTAAGTCAATGGGTTGACTTAATGAGATAAAGATAACCAAGGACCTATGTTGAATATTGTTACAACATAGGCATACATCCTCTGTCCAAAGACAGATGTGTTACTATATGTCTGAGTATGTACATTTGGCAGATGAATAGGTCGATGACCTAACCAAGGTCTATACACCAGTGAGCTGGTGTGCATATAAGGACATATAAGTAATATGATCTCTCAAAGGGATCATACAGGTTCACATGTGAACAAGGAGACATGAGCTCACTCATGAGGTATTGGGACTGATCAAATTCCATGCATGGTCGTCATGCTATGGAAGCATGACATGAATTTGAAGGTAAGATATATGCTTTGGGAAAGCATATGATCTATACCAATTCCCAATGACCAAGATTGAGAAACTTCATGACCAAACCCTGAAGATGACAGTGTAAAATTGATCTATACCTTCAGGATGATCATAGGTCTTCCAGTATGCAGGATGTACATGTGTTGGGAATACCTAAGGGTGATGTGATCATAAACGATTGTATAAACATGACGCTTCCATTCCGAGGGAGTGATGAAACATGTTTGGATTTTAGTGACTCCTCTCAGTAGAAAAGTGACATAATCTTAGTCCATGTATTAGACATTGATCTGAATGAGATTCAGATGTGATGAAAAGATTAGGTTTACGACCTTGATTTAATCAAGCATCTATGGGAGGTCCATGAGATCTGGATTTGAGATGCGATCTAAATATCCAAGTCACTATACGTGGAACAATACAATCGCCCTGTCCTTATCTCAAAGTATCTACGGAGAAATCGCATTATTCTTGAAAGGGTTCAAGAATAATTCCCTAGATCTAAGCATTGAGAAATTGATAATTAATGTGATTTAATTATTGTGGATAAGAATAATGTGGATCGCAATATCTGATTATTCATAATATATTATAAATATGATTTATAATGTATTAGAGAGAGATAATTATAATTTATATTTATTAATTTATTATTGATGTGTATTGGATACACATTATATAATTAATTGAAAATATAAATTATAATTTATTTTGGGTTGTGAATGTGATTCACAAATTGTCAATGGTAAGATTGCAATATTCTCAAAATTAATTATGAATTATTTTTGAAGAATATATCACAACAAAAGTTGTTGTAATAAATAATGGAGAATTTCATGGGGATATGCAATCTCATGAGATTTCATGAGATTGCCCCCACTTGGAAGCAAGTGGACGGCTACCAAGTCTAATATGGAATTGGTGGTTGTCCACTATATTCCATGGGGAGATGAGATCTGCATGGTAATTGTCTCCTTATTTGTTTGATCTAATTTAGTATTGAATTGTATTTGATTTATCAAATATATTTGATCTAAATTAAATCATAAGTTGTTGTCTTTTACCAACAACAATCTTGACCATTGGATTAAACATAAATCAATCTCATCCATTGATTTTATGTGTCCCATGGATTGAGATCCATGGATCCCAAAACCCTATAAATAGAGAGGCATACCATGCTCTCTAGGGTTATTCTTTTGAAGCACATCTCTCTTCTCCCTATTATTCCACACGTCAACCCTCTCCCTCTCTCTTTGGTGGTCGACCACCAAAACTCTTGAGGAGAGCTTCGTCATCGCCTTCGCTGCTGCACCGCCGCTTCGACATTCTTTGGTTCTCCATCTTCTTTGGAGTGCTACGCTCGTGAAGAAAGTGTTCTATCTCGTATGACAAGATCAGGAGTTCACCGTGCTTGGATCAACTCGTTGGATTGCGAGGATCACGCGACTCATCCCCGCGCTCGCAAGCTTCTTCTCCGACGATCGGACTTGAGACTGGAGGTCTCTTTTTGTAGAGACTCGATCAAACATGCTTCAAGAGGTATTCCTTTATACTTGTTGTGTTTCTAGATGAACGATCTGAGAATCGTTCTTGGATCATGTGGTTTCATCGCATGAAAATTTTTTAAATTCCGTTGCTTAGAATAACTAGTTCGACTAATTATTCTTCGTCGTATTCGATACGACGCTCACACTTCCGTGATGCGCTTGAGGATTATTCCCTATCCTTCAATGGGTATCAGAGCCTTAGGTCTCAGGTTTTGGATACGATCCGCAAACTTAGGACGACTTGGGTTCGTTAAGGTCATGAAAGTTTTTGTCGCATTTGATTTTCGCACATCTGTTTAGTTAATAAATCCGGCCCTGTTAGATATTTAAACACGAATTAATCACTAGTATTTTGTTCCCCATTAAATAAGGAAACTATAGGATCTGAGTTTATGTAATTTAGATTCCGTTTGCTCGAGATATGGTTGTTTTAATGAACATGTATTCACTGTTGCGGGAACTGCGAATCTTAACATGATTAATGAGTTAAGTACTGTTTTTATCTGCCCCGAAATACGTGAAATATCACTTAGGTTCTGTCCTAAATCAAATTAGTAATCTTTTAAAATTGATTTTGTCTAATTTGGATTTAAATTGATTGAGATATGTTAATTTTAGTAAGCAGGGGTCACTGCTGAAATTACAGTCCTAATCAAGAACCATGTGATTGTCAATTAGTGGAATTAATTGTTAATTTCATGAAATAATTATGAAAAATATTTGAGAAATATTTAATGATGATTATTTCCATAATTAACTTGGTCTCAACCATCAAATTGATTAGATTTGATCTAGATCATAATTGGAAACACAATCCCCAAACTCCTTACTTGAATAGGATTGGGAATTTGTCTAGCAAATTTCATTATAATCAAAAATGTTTTGATTATTACTATATGGTATAATTTTGGTTGAAGAACCGATGATCATCTCAAGTACAAAGTGATTGACTCGGCATTATTTTTTCCCGAGTTGGATATGGTGTCTAGTCGGGGATCGCTGGGGTAGCGGGTCGCACCGGTTGCGGTCCGTCCCACTCCCGCCGGTACTGGCCATGACAACGGGTAGGGAACGAATGATGCCTAAGAGATCATGATGTTTTTTTCTAATTATTAAAATTCTAATAAATACGTACTTTGAGATAATACCATATATATATATATATATATATATTCAAGTAAAACAATCAAGTTTGTTGATTGAATTGGATTGATAATTAATTTGATATGATTGAATTAATTATATCCAATTGAAACACTCTATTATGAATAGAGTTATTATTTCCCTTGGAAGAATTAATTATATGAATATGATTCATGATAGATGATTAAAATTTGAATAATAGGTTGAGGATCACATAAGTGACATCCATGGTCTCCCGTTAAGGTGAAGGGTTCCGTCGCCAGGGATTGCATGTGGGAGACGCATGTCTGAAGTGACAGCTCCTGTATGCAAGTGCATCTGGATCGGACTCTTTGCATCTCGAAAGAGTAAGGCCGTATGCATAGTGACCCTAATATCGGATCCTCATATTATTGGGGCGATATTGGATTACGCATAGCGAGTACTATTCCTGTTGACGGTTGGTTTAATTAACGACGGGTCCACATCACCTTAGGGGTGGTGGGCCCAGGTGTTAAAGATCGAATTGGGAATGCAAGTTGGACTTGCAAGGAGAAATGTGTTCCCGCTTCTTTTTATCCGAGTTACAGATTCTCATATTATTGGTATGTGACAAAGATAAGGAAGGAGATCCCAGATCTTGCTTGAGATATATTGGTAAGTATATCTCTTACATTGAAAGTGATTAAGGGAATGAACTTTCATTGTTGACAAGGAAAGACAACTTTGACATAAAAATTCCTAAATCAAAGTAAAATGTATAAATATATACACTTATGGAAATTTCTTATTTCAGATAATTCTTCATTAAACCCACTCAATATTATACTCAATAATAACAAGTAAAATATCATGGATTGGATCCATGATTAAGATATTCTACTTGCAGTTGGACACATATTGTATGTGGTTACGATGCGCAAGTTTCCTCATAATAATGAGGAGCAACAATTAAATAGACAATAGGACTACAACTCTAGGGTTTGTATGACTCTATAGTCTTGATCTCTCATCGAATGTACTTTGGAAGTGACATGTCAATAATGATCGTAATTGTCAAATAATCCTTATAAAATTCTAAGAAGATATTATGGCATACAAATGTGCTCTCGACATTTAATCATGAATGATGTGGTTCTCTGCATCATGCAGAATGGTAGCTCTATAAGAGATGATGTATTCAAAATATTTGAATACCTACTTGAACCAATGTTCTAAGAGTTTAAATGGATGTAGATACGATGAGTGTCATCATTCTACTGTATATACTCTGGTCATTCATGAAGCTTCATTATATTCATATTATATGAATTGAATGAAGCATGTATAAATGTTGAAATATTCTTATATTGATTTTTTTTTTGATTTCAACATAAGAGATCCTTTGTCTTGAGCAATGGTTGCTTATAGATAGAGGGAGCGCAGTGGAAGCATGGGTTAGACTCAAGTATGAAGGAAAGTCAAAGAGTTGATTGTACTTCTGTGACTTCCATATGACATCCAAAGAGTTGGATGAATGCCAATACTGCAATGAGGTTATGTGTTGATAGTATGACTATCAAACCTATCTAGAATCCTTAGAGAAGGACTCGGATAGTACATCAGAATAATCTGCATATAATCATTGAGATGACTTACTTATTTGGTAAGATAAAGTATAATAATTGTATCTCAATCTTCTAATGACACCTGCAATTGGTTGCATATGCATTAGAACATTAGAAATTTTGATCTCAGGTTTATTAGTCATCCATATGGATGTTGATGCAATTGTTGCAACAACCTCTGTTGGATAAATAGACTTCATATTTTCAGTGGGAGAGCCCTTTCTTAGAGAATGTCTCTACTCATTGTTTATTTCTAAATGTTGGAAATAAACATAAATTCAGGAATAGACCTATTATAAAGAGTTATGATAGAAATATTTCAGATAACATCTTAATATCTGGAGGACTCTACTAAATTAGAAAATTAATGAATGGTTCATTAAGATTTCTAATACTCAAAATTAAACCTTTAAATATCAATAAGAGGATGAAGATCATTTGACAATGATCTGGCATAATGTTTGGACACAATTCTATTGATAAGATCAATAGACTAGTAAGAGATGGAACTTTAGAATGTCTAAAATTTCAAATCTTATATACTTGTGAATATTGTATTCAAAGTAAAATAGTCTAATACACCCTTCTCTGGGAATGGTGTTAGATGCCAAGGTATTCATGATCTCATACATATCGATGTAGTGGATCATCTATATCATAATAAATATTGATGATATGTGATATAATTTGATGATTAATTGTGGCATGAAATTTCTTTCCTTCATCCAAGAAAGCTTTGGAATGTCCAAATATTTCACAATTTTGGTTTAGAACTAAAGTTTGAAGGAAGATTAAATGAATTTGTTCTAATCTAGGTAGTCAGTACCTATTAGATGAATTCATAGAATACCTTATAGAGATATGAATATCATTTCTATCTCACTCCTCCTAATAAACCTAAACTCAATAAGAGTTGTAGGGAGATACAATTGGATCATGTGTGACATGATATGATCAATGATGAATATTAGCACAATTATCTATTAGTTTCCAAGATATATATTTAGTAGAGACTACAATATATATCCTTAATAAGGTTCCATGCAAGTAATCTGGAATTTAGCACTTGAGAGTGCTACTTCATTAGGAAAATAAAGGATGGTATTGGATACCTACTTTATGACCTTGAGATTCTTAAAAGATCTCATCTATGAGAATATGATTCTTAGAGGATGAGACTCTTGAGAATCAAAATGAAGTAAAGAAACTCATTAAATCTTGTGATGATAATGAAGCTCCTGAGATTGGATACTAAAAGAACAAATAAAGATGAAACACTAATACCTCTCCAAATGAGTTTGAGGATGGATTCCATGTGTCAGTTGAGTCTAACAATGATCTGACTTCATGTGATGAAGCTTCTGAGGATCATGACATGGAAAGATGGATGTTAGCAATAAAGTCTAAAGTAGACTCATATACAAATTTTGTATATGGACCCTCGAGGATCCACCTATATGGGTAAGACCCATTAAGGTGTAAATGGATCTTCAATAGAAAGAGGGAACCTGATGATAAGGTAGATACCTTCAAAGCACGGTTCGTATCCATGAGCTACACACCGAAGAGAAGACATCTCTTGCGATGAGACTTGCTCTCCTGTGACCATGCTTGAACCCATCAGAATATTGCTAACTATAGCTACGCAACATGACTATGACATCTTCAAGATGTGAGTCAATATTGCATTCCTCTATGAATACCTCTCTGAGGATATTCAAATGAATTATCCCCAGGGCTTCTTGGTTGAGGAAAGCAAGATGTGCAAGCTAAGGAACTCCATCTTTGGACTCGAATAAGCTTCTTGTAGTTGGAACATAAGATTTGATAAAATTATAAATGTTATGATTTCAAATAGAATCTTGATGTACCATGTGAAGCTTAGTGGGAGTGCCAATATGTTCATCTTGCTAAATGTAGATAATATCCTAATCATTTAGAATGATATAAGGATGATGATAAGTGTTTTATAGACTGGTTATGTATCTTGAGATATGATCTCAAGTATACCTCTTAGATATTCGTTCTGAAGTTGTTCAGAAGCAAAGAAAGAGGGTATTGGGACAATCGCATTAGTGGTACACCTTGGACATATTCCATTTTCTGGAAAATTCCAAGAAAGGATTCATTCCCTTAAGATATGGTACCGACCTATCTAAAGGGATAGCACCTCAAAGAGTCGAGGAAGTGAATGCTAGAACTGCCTGCCCTTGTGCATCAGTTACGGGAAGCAGAGTGTATGCTAGATGTGTATAATAGCCAGATATCTGCCATGCAGTGGGAGTAGTAAATGTTACTAATCCTACTAAGGAGATAAAACACTTGATTGCAGTGATAACAATATCTTCAAAGATGAAAAGATTTTTAAGATAGTGATCTCAAAGTCATATCTTCAAGAAATTAAGACTTTATAGATACTGATCTAAGAGGTCTTAATAGTGGATACCTTAGGAGATAGAGATATCCAGGAATAAGGGTATTCTAATAAAGATTGTGGACATAGTGGTTATAATAATTGTTAAGCTATAGTGTCAAGGACACTATAACTGACAAGATTGAATATTGCCTGCATAAGATGCAACATTCGCATTGGATGCGAGCACTATTACCTTGGGAAATGCAAGTGCCATAAAAGTACTTGGCGTAATCTCTTGGGAACAGAGTGATTGATCAGCTTACCTAGATATTTTCTAAATAGCCTATGATTGTCACATGAGTGCAAGTTTAAATGATTAACCCATTAATGGCTCTTTGGGCTAGTGGGAGATTGTTGGACATGCGAGCCCACAGGGAGCCATTATGCAATAAATGTTATTGTGAATATCATTCCCTGATCTGAAATGAAGAATAACAAATTTGCATAATAGCTCCCTCTGTACAATAAGGGTTATGTACCATGGCCAACTTGATAATCATACAGTTGTTGATTCATTGATTGAATCATAGAGGCTGATGCTTGGATGAATATATAAGGAGTTAGATAGAGGACTCATCAAGCATCATTAAATGATTGTTAAGTGATGATCTCCAGCCTGAGTATGAGATGGCAATCCTTTCTCATTTGGTTGATATCTGACCGACTCTTGATGCAGGTCCTCTGCATGGGAATAGTGATTCGGAGATGTCAGATTAGTTGAGTCAATGGGTTGACTTAACGAGATCAAGATAACCAAAGACCTATCTTGAATACTGTCACAACATAGGCATACATCCTCTGACCAGAGACAGATGTGTTACTATATGTTTGAGTATGTACATTTGGCAGACTAATAGGTTGATGACCTAACCAAGGTCTATACACTGACAAGCTGGTGTGCATGTAAGGACATGAGTAATACGATCTCTCAAAGGGATCATACAGGTTCACATGTGAACAGGGAGACATGAGCTCACTCATGAGATATTGGGACTGATCAAATTCCATGCATGGTCGTCATGCTTTAGAAGCATGACATGAATTTGAAGGTAAGATATATGCTTTGGGAAAGCATATGATCTATACCAATTCCCAATGACCAAGATTGAGAAACTTGGTGATCAAACCCAGAAGATGACAGTGTAAAATTGATCTATATCTTCAGGATGATCATAGATCTTCCAGTATGCAGGATGTACAGATGTTGGGAATACCTGAGGGTGATGTGATCATAAATGATTGTATAACCATGATGCTTTCATTCCGAGGGAGTGATGAAACAGGTTTGGATTTTAGTGACTCCTCTCAGTAGAGAAGTGATCTAATCTTAGTCCATGTATTGGACATTGACCTGAATGAGATTCAGATGCGATGAGAAGATAAGGTTTTTGACCCTGATTTAATCAAGCATCTATGGGAGGTCCATGAGATCTGGATTTGAGATGCGATCTCAATATCCAAGTCACTATACGTGGAACAATACAATCGCCCTGTCCTTATCTCCAAGTATCTACGGAGAAATCGCATTATTCTTGAAAGGGTTCAAGAATAATTCAATAGATCTAAGCATTGAGAAATTGATAGTTAAATGTGATTTAATTGTGTTGATGTATGTAGAAATTATCCAATATAATTAAATGTGATTTAATTATTGTGGATAAGAATAATATGGATAGCAATATCCAATTATTCATAATATATTATAAATATGATTTATAATGTATTAGAGAGAGCTAATTATAATTTATATTTGTTAATTAATTATTGATGTGTATTGGATACACACTGTATAAGTAATTGAAAATGTAAATTATTTTATTTTGGGTTGTGAATGTGATTCACAAATTTCCAATGGTAAGATTGCAATATTCTCAAAATTAATTATGAATTATTTTTAAAAAATATATCACAACAAAAGTTGTTGGAATAAATAATGGAGAATTTCATGGAGATATGCAATCTAATGAGATTTCATGAGATTGCCCCCACTTGGAAACAAGTGGACGGCTACCAAGTCCTATATGGAATTGGTGGCCGTCCACTATATTCCATGGGGAGATGAGATCTACATGGTAATTATCTCCTTATTTGTGTGGTCTAATTTAGGATTGAATTGTATTTGATTTATCAAATATATTTGATCTAAATTAAATCATAAGTTGTTGGCTTTTACCAACAACAATCTTGACCATTGGATTAAACATAAATCAATCTCATCCATTGATTTTATGTATCCCATGGATTGAGATCCATGGATCCCAAAACCCTATAAATAGAGAGGCATACCATGCTCTCTAGAGTTATGCTTTTTAAGCACATCTGTCTTCTCTTTCTTATTCCACACGTCAACCCTCTCCCTCTCTCTTTGGTGGTCGACCACCAAAGCCCTAGAGGAGAGCTTCATCGTCACCTTCGCTGTCGCACGCCGCTTCGATGTTCTTCAGTTCTCCGTCTTCTTTGGACTGCTACACTCGTAAAGAAGGCATTCTATCTCATACGACGATATCAGGAGTTCACCGTGCTTGGAACAACTTATTGGATTGCGAGGATCATGCGACTCATCCCCACGCTCGCAAGGTTCTTCTCCGACGATCGGACTTGAGACATGAGGTCTCTTTTTGTAGAGACTCGATCAACCATGCTTCAAGAGGTATTCCTTTATACTTGTTGTGGTTCTAGATGAAACGATTCAAGAACCGTTCTTGGATCATGTGATTTCATCGCATGAAAATTTTATAAATTCCGCAGATTAAAACAACTAGTTCAACTAGTCGTTCTTCGTCGTATTCGATACGGCGCTCACGCTTCTGTGATGCGCTTGAGGATTATTCCATATCCTTCATTTTATAGACAGGCTATTCCATACCTTGAGATATGATCTCAAGGATACCTCTTAGATCTTAGTTTTGAAGTTGTTCAAATGTAGAGAAAAGAGGGTATTGGGACCATCACGTTTGTGACACACCTTGGATAAGTTCCATTTTTCGGAAAAAAATCAAGAAAGTCTTATTTCCCTTAAGATATGGTACTGACCTATGTAAAGGGATAGCACCTCAAAGAGTTGGGGAAGTACTGCTTGCCCGTTTGCATCAGTTACGAGAAGTCGAGTGTATGTTGATTGTGTACAAAAGCCACATGTCTTCCCTGCAGTGGGAGTTAGTAAACTGTTACTAATCCACTTTATTGATAAAACACTTAGTTGCGGTAATAAAAAAATTTCAAAGATGAGAAGACTTAGAGATAGTGATCACAAAGTCTTATCTTCAAGAACTTAATACTTTATGGATAGTGATCTAAATGTCTTAACTGCAGATGCCTTAGGAGATAGAGATCTTCAGGAATAAGGGTATTCTGATAAGGATAATGGAAATACTGGTTATAATAATTATTGAGATGTAGTGACAAGGATACTATAAATAACAAGATCGAGTATTGGTTGCATAAGATGCAACATTCGCATTGGATGCGAGCAAATGTTACCAGGAGATACGCAAGGGCTGTAAAAGGATTTGGCATAGTCTCTCAAGAACATAGTGACTAATCAGCTTACCTAGCTATTTTTTTAAATAGCTTATGATTGTCACATGAGTGTAGGTTTAACGATTAGCCCATTAATGGCTCTTTGGGCTAGTGGGAGATTGTTGGACATGCGAGCCCATGAGAGCCATTATGCAATAAATGTTATTGCAAATATCATTCCCTAATCTGAAATAAAGAATAACTAATTTGCATAATAGGTCCCTTAGTATAATTAAGTTTATATACGATGGTCATCTTGATGATCATACAGATGTTTATTCGATTATTGAATCATGGAGGCTGGTGCTTTGATGAATATATAAAGAGTTAGATTGAGGACTCATTAAGTACCATCAAAAGATTATTAAGAGATGATCTCCATCCTGAATAGGAGATGGCAATCCTTTCTCATTAGGTTGGTATCTAACGGATCTCTTGATACAGGTCCTCTGCATGGGAATAGAAATTCAGAGTGTCAGATTAGTTAGGTCAAAGAGTTGACATAATGAGATCGAGATAACCAAAGTCCTATGTAGTATGCTGTCACGATATAGGCACGCATCCTCTGACCGAAGACAGATGTGTTGCTATATATCTGAGTATGGACATTTGACAAACCAATAGGTTGGTGACCTAACCAAGGTCTATACATCGGCGCGCTGACGTGCATGTAAGGGCATATGAGTAATGCGATCACTCAGAGGGATCATACAGGTTCATTATTAAAGCGGAAGACATGAGCTCACTCATGAGATATTGGGAAGAATCAAATTCCGTGCACGGTCATCTCGCTTTGGATGCTTGACTGAATTTGTAGGTTTGATATATGCTTTTGGAAAAGTATATGATCAACTCATGGGTATGATATATGCTTTTGGAAAGCATATGATTGATACCGACTCCCAATGATCGAATGAGAAACGTAATGATTAAACTCTGAAGTAGACAGTGTAAAATCGATCTAATACTTCGGGTTTATTTTAAGTCTTCCAGTACGCAGGATGTACAAGTATTAGGAATACCTGAAGGTGATGTGATCATAAACGATTGTATAACCATGACGCTTCCATTCCGAGGGAATGATGAAACAGGTCTGGATTTTAGTGACTCCTTTCAAAAGAGGTGTCTTGGTCCAAGTATTGGGCAGTGATCTAAATGCGATTCAGATGCAATGAGAATATTAGATCAATGGCCTTGATTTAATCAAGCATCTTTGGGAGGACCGTAAGATCAGGATTTGAGATGTGATCTCAATATCCAAATCACTATACATGGAACAATACAATCGCCACGTCCTTATCTCCAAGTATTCGCGGAGAAAGCGCATTATCCTTGAAAGAGTTCAGGATAATTTCATTGTTGATATATGTATCGAGCAATGAGAAAATTGATAATTAAGTGAGATTTAATTGTCATGAATAATGTGAATTTGATTCATATTCTAAGGATAATTATATAAGATAATTAAATGTGATTTAATTATCAATAATGTGAATAATGTGAATGTGATTCGTATTATTTGGGCATATGAGAATAGAGATCCAAGATAATTAAATGTGATTTAATAATCATGGATATGAATAATGTAGATAGCACTATCCATATTAATCATACATATTATAAATATGATTTATAATATATAAGAGAGAGCTATTTGTAATTTAAATTTGTTAATTAAGTGTTGATGTGAATTGGATTCACATTGGATAATTAATTGAAAAAGTAATTCACAATTTATTTTGGGTTGTGAATGTGATTCACAAACTTTCAATAGCATGATTGAAATGTTCACAAAATAAATTGTATTTATTTTTATGAAATAAATTTGCAATAAAAAGTTATTGCAAAATATTGGAGATACACATGAGATATGGATTCTCATGAAATTAGAAGGAGCCACCTTGCCATAAGAAGAGGGTTGTCCATGGATTGAGATCCATAGATCCCAAAATATTATAAATAAAAGGACACCCCTTGCTCTTCAGGTTACACAACATGAGAATATAAAATCTCTCTCTCTCTCTCTCTCTCTTTCTCTCTACACGCCATCTCTCCCTCTCTCTTGTGGCCCTCCACCTTGATACCCTAAAGAGAGTCACCATCGCTGCAGTGTCACCATTATGATGTCGGATCATTCGCACGTGAATCTCTGTCTCCTTCGGTGTGCATCGCTCGTGAATAAGACGTCGTATCTCATGTGACAAGATCTGGTGATTCATCCCTTGGATCATAAACTTGGATTGCGAGAGGCACGCATTTCATCAACGTGCTCGCAAGCATCTCCTCCGTCAGATCGGACTTGAGATAGGAAGTCTCTTCATTTAGAGACTCGATCGCAACCACTCTTCGAGAGGTAACCCTAATACTTGTTTGTGGTTTTGATGAAACGATCCGAGAAGTGTTCTTGGATCATGTGGTTTCATCGCATGAATTTTTTTTTAAATTCCACTGCCTCAAGCAACTAGTATGACTAGTCGCTCCCGATTGCATACGATGCGATATTCATGCTTCTGTGATGTGCTTAAGTATCTCATTGTATTCTACTAGTGGTATCAGAGCCATAGGTAAAAAGTTTCGGATACGATCCATAAACTAAGGACGACTTAGGCTCGTTAGGGTTTGGGAAATTTTTATCGCATTTCATTCACGTAGCACTATTTTGTAAATATTTTCAGCCGCGTTTAAATTAGTTAAGTACGAAATTATCACATGGATTTTTTCCACAATAAATAAGGAAACCATGGGATATGGGTTTGCATGATTTGGAATCTGTTTTCTCATGTTATGATCATTTTAGTGAACACGTATCTATTGTTTCAAGGGTTGCGAATCTTGATGTAATTAAGGAGTTGATTATTGTTTTGAAATGCCTAGGTGAAAATCACTTAAGTTTTTTGTAAATGAAATTAGCAAATTTTGGAACCTTATTTTGCATGATTTGGATTTAAATTGATTGAGATATACTAATTTTAGTAAGTGAGGGTCACTGGTGGAAATTACTTTCCTAATGAAGAACCTTGTGATTGTTATTTAATCAATTAGTGAAATTAAATGATTTAATTTCCTAAAATAATTATGGATAAATAATTATGAAATATTTGATGATGATTATTTCATTAAATGACATTGCCTTAACTAATAATTGATTAGATATGATCTAAATCAAAATTGGTTGCATGGTCTTCTTTCCAACAAACTAACTTGCTTGAATAGGATTGAAATTTTGTTTAGCAAATTTACTTCTAATCAAAATGATTTTGATTATTACTATATGGTATAACTTTGGTTGAAAACCGATTATCATCTAAAGTACATAATGATCAATTTGACATTATCCTAACCCAAAGTAGATATGTTGTCTAATCGGGGAGCGTTGGGGTAGCAGGTTGCACTGTGTGCAGCCTGTCCCACTCCCGTCAGTATTGGCCATGACAACAGCTAGGGAAGGGATAATGATAGAGATATCATAATGTATTTTCTAATTATTAAAATTCAAAATAATACGTATTTGAGATAATATCATATTTTAAGTAACAATGAAGAATGTTTGTTGGATACTAATTGGATCATTGATTTAATGTGATTAAATTGATTGGAATCCAATTAAAATTCATATACTCTATTATGAATAGATGTGTAATTCTCTTGGAAGAATTAATCGTAATGAATATGATTCATAATGATTAATGAGAATTTGAACATGATATGGAGGATCATGTAAGTTACATTCATGGTCTCTCGTCGAGGCAAAGGGTTTCATCGCCAGAGATTGTGTGTAGGAGACGCATGTCCAAAGTGACAGATCCTGCATTCAAGCCATTTGGATCAGGCTCTTTGCTTCTCGAAAGAGTAAGGACGTATGTGTAGTGACCCCAATATGGGATCCCCATATTATTGGGGTCATATTGGATTGTGCATAGCGAGTTGTATTACTATTGACGGTTGGTTCAATAATGATGGGACAACTTCACCTTAGGGGTGGTGGGCCCGGGTGTTCATGGTCGACTTGGGAATGCAAGTTGGACTTGCAAGGCGGAATGTGTTCCTGCTTCTTTTTATCTTACAGTTTCTCACATTATTGGGATGTGAGATAAGATAGGAGAACCTAGATATTGCTTGAGATATAATGGTAAGTATATCTCTTACATTGAAAGTGATCAAGGGAATGAAATTTCAATATTGACAAGGCAAGACAACTTTGATATAAAAATTCCTAAATCAAAGTAAAGTATATATTTGTATACATTTATGCCAATTTCTTATTTCAGATAATCCTTCCTTAAACCCACTCAATACTATACTCAATAATAACCAGTAAAAATATCATGGATTGGATCCATGATCGAGATATTGTACTTGCACTTGAACACATAATGTATGTGGTTGCATGTGCATGTTTCCTCATAATAATGAGGAGTGATAATTAAATAGACAATAGGACTACAACCGTAGGGTTTGTATCTATAGTCTTTATCTCTAATCGAATGTACTTTGGAAGTGGCATGTCGATGATGATCGTAATTGTCGAACAATCCTTATAAAATCTAAGAAGATGTTTCTGGCATACATATGTGCTCTCAACATTTAATCATGAATGACTTGGTTCACTGCATTATGTAGAATGGTGGCTCGATAAGAGATGATGTATTTAAAATGTTTGAGTACCTACCTGAACCAAAGTCTTTTGGAGTTACGATTTTGTAGATATGATGAGTGTCATCATTCTATTATCTATAATCTAGTCATTCATGAAACTTCATAATATTCATATTTTATGAATTTAATGAAGCATATATGAATGTTTAAATACTCTTATATGGAAATCTTTTGAGTTCAACATAAGAGATACTTTGTCTTAGGCAATGGTTGTTTATAGATGAAGGGAGTGCAGAGGAAGCATGGGTCAGACCCAAGTAAGAAGGAAAGTCAAAGGGTTGATTGTGCTTCTGTGACTTCCATATGACATCCAAAGAGTTGGATGAATGCCAATACTGCTACAAGCCGATGTATTGATAGTATAGCCATCAAGTCTATCTAGGATCCTTAGAGAAGGACCTAGATAGCTCATGGAGATAATCTAAGTCTATATGTAATCATTGAAATTGACTTTCTTATTTGATAGGATCAAAATCTAATAATTGTATCTCATTTTTCTAATAACACGTTCAATTGGTTGCATATGTATTAGAAGATTAGAAAATTTGATCTTAAGGTTTGATAATCATCTACACGGGAATCGATGCAATTGTTGCAATAATCTCCATTGGATAGATGAACTTCATGATTTCAGTGGGAGAGCCCTTAGTATTAGAGAATGTCTCTATGACCTAGATATTAGAATACACTCATTATTTACTTCTAAATGATGGGAATAAACATGAACTCTGGAATAGACCTATCATAAAGAGTTATGATGGATATATTTCAGATAGTACTCAGATATCTGGAGGACTCTACTAAATTAGAGGATTAATGAATGGTTCATTAACATTTCTAATACTGAAAATTAAACCCTAACAAGATCAATAGGAGGATAAAGATCATTTCATAATGATCTAGCATCAAGCCTTAGACATATGCCTGTTGATGTGATCATTAGACTAATAACAGATGAAACTTTAGATTGTCTGAAATTTCAAATCTTACATACTTGTGAATATGGTATTCAAAGTAAAAATGTCCGATACACCCTTCTTTGGGAATGGTGTTAGAGGCCAAGGTATTCAAGATCTTCTACATATTGATGTATGTGTATCATCTATATCATAATGAACATTAATGATATGTGATATCATTCGATGATTATTTGTGATATGATATTTCTTACCTTTACCTTAGAAATCTGTGAAATATTCAAAGATTTCATAATTTTGGTTTAGAACCAAAGCTTGAAGGAAGATGAAATGAATTAGATCTAACCTAGGTAGCATGTACCTATTAGATGAATTCATGGAATACCTTATGGAGATATGAATACCATTCTTATCTCACTCCTCCTAATAAACCTAAACTCAATTGAGTTATAGGGAGATATAATTGGATCATGTATGACATGATTTGATCAATAATATATTTTAACATAATTAACCTATTTGTTTCCAGGTATATATGTAGTAGAGACTACAATATATATCCTTAATAAGGTTCCATGCAAGTAAGCTGGAATCTTGCACTAGAGAGTGCTACTTCATTAGGAAAATAAAAGATGGTATTCGATACCTAATTTATAACCTTGAGATTCTTAAAAGATTTCATATCTGAGAATGTGATTCTTAGAGGATGAGACTCTTGAGAATCAAGTTGAAATGTAAAGGACCTCATAATCTTGAGAAGATAATGAGGCTCCTGAAATCAGAAACTAAAAGAATAATTAAAGATGAAACACTCAAACCTCTTCAAATGAGTTTGAGAATGAATTCCATGTGTATGTTGAGTCTGACATTGATATTACTTCATGTTATGAAGCTTCCAAACATCATAACTTGGAAAGATGGAGGTTAGTAGTAAAGTGTAAAGTAGACTTCATATACAAGTGTTGTCTGTGGAACCTCGAGGATCCACCTATAAGGGTAAGACCTATTAGGTGTAAATTGATCTTCAAGAGAAAGAGGGATCCTGATGAGAAGGTAGAGACCTTCAAAGCACGGCTCATATCCTCAAGATACACACCAAAGAGGAGATATTGCTTGTGCTGAGACAATCTCTTCAGTGACCACGCTTGAACCCATCAAAATATTGCTAACTATAGCTACACAACTTGACTATGACATCTTCATGATAAAAAGTCAAGATTGCATTCCTCTAAGAATACTTCTCTAAGTATATTTATATGAAGTAACCCTAAGGCTTCATAGTTGAGGAAAGCAAGGTGTGCAAGCCGAAGAATTCCATCTATGGACTCAAAAAAGCTTTTTGTAAACACTGGATTTGATGAAATTATAAAAGTTATGATTTCAGATAGAATCTGATGAACCATGTGAAGCTTAGTGGGAGTGTCATTGTGTTCATCGTGCTAAATATAGAAAATATCCTAATCATTTGAATGATATAAGGATAATAATAAGTGTTTTATAGGCTGGCTATTCCATACCTTGAGATATGGTCTCAAGGATACCTCTTAGATCTTAGTTCTGAAGTTATTCAGAAGTAGAGAAAAGAGGGTATTGGGACCGTCACATTAGTAACACGCCTTGGATAAGTTCCATTTTTCGGAAAATTCCAAGAAAGGCTCATTTCCCTTAAGAAATGGTACTGACCTATCTGAAGGGATAACTCCTCAAAGAGTTGGGGAAGTGAATGCTAGAACTGCTTGCCCTTGTGCATCTGTTACGAGAAGTCGAGTATATGCTAAATGTGTACAAAAGTCACATGTCTTCCATGCAGTGGGAGAAGTAAACTGTTACTAATCCTACTATGATTATAAAACACATAGTTACAGTAATAACAAAACTTCAAAGATGATAAGACTTAGAGATAGTGATCTCAAATTCTTATCTTCAAGAACTTAATACTTTATAGATAGTGATCTAAATGTCTTAATTGCAGATACCTTAGGAGAAAGAGATCTTCAGGGTTAAGGGTATTCTGATAAGGATAATGGAAATACTGGTTATAAAAATGATTGAGATGTAGTATCAAGGACACTATAACTAACAAGATTGAGTATTGGTTACATAAAATGCAACATTCGCATTGGATGCGAGCAATGTTACAAGGAGATATGCAAGTGTCGTAAAAGGACTTGGCGTAGTCTCTCGGGAATAAAGTGACTGATCAGCTTACCTAGCTATTTTTCTAAATAGATTATGATTGTCACATGAGTGAAGGTTTAAAGATTAGCCCATTAATGGCTCTTTGGACTAGTAGGAGATTGTTGGACAAGCGAGCCCACGGCGAGCCATTATGCAATAAATATTATTTCAAATATCATTTCTTAATCTGAAATAAAGAATAACTAATTTGCATAATAGGTCCCTTAGTACAAATAGGGTTATGTACCATGGCCATCTTGTTGATCATACAGTTGTTGATTCAATTATTGAATTGTAGAGGCTAGTGCTTGGATTAATATCTAAAGAGTTTAATTGAGGACTCATCAAGCACCATAATATGATTATTAAGAGATGATCTCTAGCCAGAATAGGAGATGGCAATCCTTTCTCATTATGTTGATATCTAACCGCCCTCTTGATGCAGGTCCTCTGCATGGGAATAGAGATTCGGAAGTGTCAGATTAGTTAGGTCAAAGAGTTGACTTAATGAAATCGAGATAACCAAAGTCCTATGTCGTATGCTGTTAAAATATTGGCATGCATCCAATGATCGGAGACAGATGTGTTACTTTATGTATGAGAATGTACATTTGGCAGACCAATAGGTTGATGACCTAACCTATACACCGACGTGATGGTGTGCATGTAAGGGCATACGAGTAATGCGATCTCCCAAAGGGATCATACAGGTTCATTACTGAACTGGAAGACATGAGCTCACTCTTCAGATATTGGGAAGAATTAAATTTTGGGCATGGTTATCTCGCTTTGGAAGCTTGACTGAATTTGTAGGTTTGATATATGCTTTTGGAAAAGTATATGATCAACACATGGGTATGATATATGTTTTTGGAAAGCATATGAACGATACCGACTCCCAATGATCGAATGAGAAACTTAATGATAAAACTCTAAAGTAGACAATGTAAGATTGATCTAATACTTCGGGTTTATCCTAGGTCTTCCAGTATGCAGGATGTCCTGGTATTAGGAATACATGAGGGTGATGTGATCATAAACGATTGTATAACCATGACGCTTCCATTCCGAGAGAGTGATGAAATAAGTCTGGATTTTAGTGACTCCTTTCAATAGAGAAGTGATCTAACCTTGGTCCAAGTGTTGGACAATGATCTGAATGTGATTCAGATGCAATGAGAATATTAGATCTATGGCCTTGATTTAATCAAGCATCTTTAGGAGGTCCACAAGATCTGGATTTGAGATGTAATCTCAATATCCAACTCACTATACGTGGAACAATACAATCGCCATGTCCTTATCTCCAAGTATTCGCGGAGAAAGCACATTATCCTTGAAAGAGTTCAGGATAAATTCATTGTTGATATATGTATCTGAGCATTGAGAAAATTGATAATTAAATGAGATTTAATTGTCATGAATAATGTGAATTTGATTCATATTATAAGGAGAATTATCAAAGATAAATGAATGTGATATAATTATCAAAGATGTGAATAATGTGAATGTCATTCATATTATTTGGGCACATGAGAATAGAGATTCAAGATGATTAAATGTGATTTAATTATCATGGATATGAAAATTGTAGAAAACACTATCCATATTAATCATATATATTATAAATGTGATTTATAATATATAAGAGAGAGCTATTTGTAATTTACATTTATTAATTAAATGTTGATGTGAATTAGATTCACTTTGGATAATTAATTGAAAATGTAATTCACATTTTATTTTGGATTGTGAATGTGATTCTCAAACTTCTAATGGCATGATTGAAATATTCACAAAATAAATTGAATTTATTTTTTTGAAATAAATTTGCAATAAAACGTTGTTGCAAAATACTAGAGATACACATGAGATATGGATTCTCATGAATTGGAAGGAGCCACCTTGCCATATGAACAGGGTGGACGACCACCCTCTCCTTATGGAATGAGTGGCCATCCTCCTTGTTATTATTGAAAGAGGCTTGCCTCCTTCCTATTTCTCCAATGAAGATTGATTTAATATAAATCAAATTATACTCTATATATATTTGATTTAATTAAATTAAATTAATTATTGTTGTATTTTTTACAACAAAATCTTGGCCATTAAAAGAAACACAAATCAATGTGAACCATTGGATTTGTGTTGTCCATGGATTGAGATCCACGAATCCCAAAATATTATAAATAGAAGGGCACCCCTTACTCTTCAGGTTACACAACATGAGAACATAAAAGCTCTCTCTCTCTACATTCCATCTCTCCCTCTCTCTCTCTTGTGGCTGTCCACCTTGATGCCCTAGAGTGAGTCGCCATTGTTGCAGCAACACTATTATGCTGCTGGATCATTCGCTCGTGCATCTCCATCTACTTCAGTGCATCTCGCTCATGAAGAAGATGGTATCTCTTGTGACAAGATCAGGTGATTTGTCGCTTGATCATCAAATAGGATTGTGAGAAGCACACATTTCATCAACGCTCTCGCAAGCGTCTCCTCTATCGGATCAAACTTGAGACAGGAGGTCTCTTTGTTTAGAGACTCGATCGCAACCACGCTTCAATAGGTAATCCTACTTGTTTGTGGTTTAGAGGAAATGATCTGAGAAGTGTTCTTAGATCATGTGTTTTCATCGCATGAAAATCTTTTTTAAATTCCGTTGCCACGAGCAACTAGTGTGACTAGTTGCCCCGATCGCATATGATGCGATCTTCATGCTTCCGTGATGCGCTTGAGGATCTCACAATATCCTTCAGAAGGAGTCCATCTTCCTCTTATGGAGGGTGGACGACCACCCTTGAGTCCTAAATCGAGATAGTCGCCCACTCCATGATTAGAAGGAGTCTTACCTCCTTCCTAATCCTTATGTGCTTATTGATTGATTGAATTAATATATATTGAATATTATTCAATATACTTAATTTAATTTAATTTAATAAAAAAATTGTTGCAGATTTATGCAACAAAATCATTACCATTGATTAAAAGCACAAAATAATCTAAACCATTTATTTTGTGACCACATGAATTGTGATACATGGACATCCAAAATATTATAAGGGGGGTAGCTGTAGCATTTTATAATACAACATAATTGTAAGAGAAAACTCTCTTCTCCATTATCTCTATACTCTCTATATCTCTCTCTCTCAAGAGTGGCCATCCACATCTTTACCTAGAGAACATCGCTGTCGTCAACACATTGTTGTGTTCCCAGATCGACTGCTCGTGGATTTTCATCTTATTCAGTGCCCCTTGCTCTTGAAGAGTACGTCGGATTTCGTGTGATGAAATTAGGAGATTTATCTCTCAGATCATCGACTTCGATTGTGAGAAGCACATGTCTCATCCATGCGCTTACAAGCGTCTCCTTCATCGGATCTGACTTTAGACAGAAGGTCTCTTACTTTAGAGACAAGGATCACAACCACACTTCAAGAGGTATTACTATAACTTTTTTGTGATTTTGATGAATGATTTGAGAAGTGATCTCAAATCAGGTGGTTTCATCTTTTTAAAAATATTAATTTTTATTGCCTCGAGCAATTAGTATGACTAGTCACTCTTGATCATATTTGATGCGATCTTCAAACTTTTGTGATGCGCTAAGGCCTAATCACTAGCCTTCACGAGGGAGGAAGTGTTGGAAATGCGAGCCCACGACGATCCATTATGAAATAAATGTTATTGTGAATCTCATTCCCTGATCTGAAATGAAGAAAACATAATTTGCATAATAGGTCCTTTAGTACAATTAGGGTTATGTACCATGGCCATCTTGATGATTATACAGCTGTTGATTCCAATATTGAATCATAGAGGCTGGTGCTTGGATGAACATCTAAGGAGTTAGATTAAGGACTCATCAAGCACCATCAAATGATTGTTAAGAGATGATCTCCAGCCTGAGTAGGAGATGGCAATCATTTCTCATTTAGGCTGATATTTGACCGACCTCTTGATGTAGGTCCTCTGCATGGGAATAGAGATTCGGAGGTGTCAGATTAGTTAGGTCAAAGAGTTGACTTAACGAGATCAAGATAACCAAAGTCCTATGTTGTATGCTGTCACAATATAGGCACACATCCTCTGACCAGAGATAGAAGTGTTACTATATGTCTGAGTATGTACATTTGGCAGACCAATAGGTTGATGACCTAATCAAGGTCTATACACCGATGCACTGGTGTGCATATAAGGGCATATGAGTAATACGATCTCTCAAAAGGATGATACAGGTTCTCTACTGAACCAAAAGACATGAGCTCACTCATGAGATATTGGGAAGAATCAAATTCCGTGCACGATCGTCTCGCTTTGGAAGCTTGACTGAATTTGTATGTTTGATATATGCTTTTGGAAAGTATATGATCAACACCTGGGTATGATATAGGTTTTTGGAAAGTATATGGTCGATACCAAATTCCAGTGATCGAATGAGAAACTTAATGATAAATCCCTGAAGTAGACAGTGTAAAATTGATCTTATACTTCGGGATTATTCTGGGTCTTCCAGTATGTAGGATGTACATGTATTAGGAATACCTGAGGGTGATGTGATCATAAACGATTGTATAACCATGATGCTTCCATTCCTAGGGAGTGATGAAACGGGTCTGGATTTTAGTGACTCCTCTCAGTAGAGAAGTAATCTGATCTTAGTCATAATGTTGAACATTGATCTGAATGGGATTCAGATGCAATGCGAAGATTAGATTTGCGGTCTTGATTTAATCAAGCATTTATGGGAGGCACGAGATCTGGATTTGAGAGGTGATCTCAATATCCAAGTCACTATACGTGGAACAATACAATCGCCATGTCCTTATCTCCAAGTATTCGCAGTGAAAGCGCATTATCCTTGAAAGAGTTCAGTATAATTTCATTGTTGATATATGTATCCAAGCATTGAGTAAATTGGAAATTAAATATGATTTAATTATCATGATTAATATGAATTCGATTCATATTATAAAGAGAGTTATCTTAGATAATTAAATGTGATTTGATTATCATAGATGTGAATAATGTGAATATATTTCATATTATTTGGGCACATGAGATTAGAGATCCAAGATGATTAAATGTGATTTAATTATCATGGATATTGAATAATGTGGATAGCACTATCCATATTAATCATATATATTATAAATGTGATTTATAATATATAAAAGAGAGCTATTTGTAATTTACATTTGTTAATTAAATGTCAATGTGAATTGGATTCACAATTACCATTAAATTGAAAATGTAATTCACATTTTATTTTGGGTTGTGATGTGATTCACAATTTTCCAATGGCAAGATTGCAATATTCACAAAATAATTATGAATGATTTTTGTTGAATAATTTACAACAAGTGTTGTTGTAAATCTTGGAGATTTCCATGGAATAATGTAATCTCATCATGAGATTACATGAGATTGCCACCAAATCCCATATTATGGAAGGAGGTAATCTTCATTCCAATAATCTTCGTGATTGCTTGATTTAGTTTGGGATTGATTTATATTGATTTATCAATATAGATTTAATCTAAATTAAACTAATTGTTGTTGGTTTTTACCAACACAAATCTTAGCCATTAAAAGAAACACAAATCAATGTGAGCCATTAGATTTGTGTTGCCCATGGATTGAGATCTATGGATCCCAAAATATTATAAATAGAAGGACACCCCTTTGCTCTTCTTTACACACAACAGAATATAAGTCTCTCTCTCTCTCTTTGTCTCTCTACACGCCCTTTCTTCTTCTCTCATGTGGTCGTCCATCATGGATGCCCTAGAGAGGTTCTCCATCGCCGTAGTGTCGTCGTTATGCTGCTTGATCATTTGCTCATAGATCTCCGTCTCCTTCGGTCTACCTTGCTCGTGAAGAAGACGTCGGATATCGTATGTCAAGATCAGGAGATTCGCTGCTTGGATCATCAACATGGATTGCGAGAAGCACGCGTTTCATCAAGACGTTCGCAAGCATCTCCTCCGTCAGATCGGACTTGAGACAGGAGGTCTCTTCGTTTAGAGACTCTCGTAACCACGCTTCAAGAGGTAATCCTATTGCTTGTTTTTGGTTTAGATGAAACGATCCGAGAAGTGTTCATGGATCATGTGTTTTCGTCACATGAAAAAGTTTTAATTTTCGCTCCATAGAACAACTAGTCGTTCCTCGTCATATTCGATACGACGCTCACGCTTCCGTGATGCACATGAGGATTATCCCATATCCTTCAAGTGATGTCAGAGCCTTAGTTCGGAGGTTTTGGATACGATCCAAAAACCTTGGATGACTTGGGTTCGTTAGGGTTGTGAATGTTTCATCGCATTTCATTTTCGCATATCTGTTTGTGATTATTTTCGGCCCTGTTTAAATGGTTTAAACACGAAAATAATAACTATATTTTGTTCCCATTAAATAAGGAAACCATAGGATCTGAGTTTACGTAATTAGGATTCCGTTTGCTCGAGATATGGTTGTTTTAATGAACATGTATTCACTTTTGAAGGAACTGTGAATCTTAACGTGATTAATGAGTTAGTTACTGTTTTGATCTGCCTAGAAATGCGTGAAATATCACTTAGGTTCTGTCCTAAATCAAATTAGAAATCTTTGAAAATTGATTTTATTTAATTGGGATTTAAAATGATTGAGATATGTTAATTTTAGTAAGTAGGGGTCACTGCAGAAATTACAGTCCTAATCAAGAACTATGTGATTGTCAATTAATAAATTTATTGTTAATTTCATGAAATAATTATGGAAAATATTTGAGAAATATTTAATGATTATTATTTCCTTAATTGACTTGGCCTCAACAAATAAATTGATTAGATTTGATCTAGATCATAATTGGAAACACAATTATCAAACTCCTTGCTTGAATAGGATTGGGAATTTGTCTAGGAAATTTCCTTATAATAAAAAATGTTTTGATTATTACTATATGGTATAATTTCAGTTAAAGAACCGATGATTATCTCAAGTACAAAGTGATTGACTCGGCATTATTTTTCCCGAGCGGATATGGTGTCTAGTCGGGGATCGCTGGGGTAGCGGGTCGCACCGGTTGCGGACCGTCGCACTCCCACCAGTATTGGCCATGACAGCGGGTAGGGAACGAATGATGCCTGAGAGATCATGATGTATTTTTCTAATTACTAAAATTTGAATTACTACGTACTTTGAGATAATACCATATATATTCAAGTAAAAACAATCAAGTTTGTTGATTGAATTGGATTGATAATTAATTTAATATGATTGAATTAATTATATCCCATTGAAACACACTATTATGAATAGAGTCATTATTTCCCTTGGAAGAATTAATTATATGAATATGATTCATGATAATTGATTAAAATTTGAATAAGAGGTGGAGGATCACATAAGTGACATCCATGGTCTCCCGTCAAGGCGAAGGGTTTCTGTCGCCAGGGATTGCATATAGGAGACTCCAGTACAAAGTGATAGCTCCTATATGCAAGTGCATCTGGATCGAGCTCTTTGCTTCTCGAAAGAGTAAGGTCGTATGTGTAGTGACCCCAATATCGGATCCTCATATTATTAGGGCGATATTGGATTGCGCATAGCGAGTACTATTCCTGTTGATGGTTGGTTCAATTAATGACGGGTCAACATCACCTTAGGGGTGGTGGGCCTGAGTGTTAAAGACCGAATTGGGAGATGCAAGTTGGACTTGCAAGGTGGAATGTGTTCCTGCTTCTTTTTATCCGAGTTGCAAATTCTCATATTATTGGGATGTAACAAAGATAAGGAAGAAGATCTCAGATCTTGCTGAGATATGATGGTAAGTATATCTCTTACATTGAAAGTGATTAAGGGAATGAACTTTCAGTGTTGATAAGGCAAGACAACTTTGATATGAAAATTCCTAAATCAAAGTAGAATATATATTTATATGTTTATGCAAATTTCTTGTTTCAGATAATCCTTCTTTAATCCCACTCAATGTTATACTCAATAATAACCAGTAGAATACCATGGATTGGACCCATGATCCAGATATTGTACTTGTGATGGATCCGTAAATCACAGCTTTAAAAGAGATGTTTTATTTTTTGTGCCAAAAATATGGTTCGTCGTTCGTTGTGGGCGGCGATCGAAATTGGTCAAGAAATATCCACAAAGATTATTCGTCAATTGTGATCAGGTGGTTTTATGTTTATTTTACTTGGGCAAGTCCAAAGGTCGATCACAAGGAGGCAAAGGAACAATCTAGAATTATGTCTATCAAAATTCGTGCACGGTTTTCGAGGCAGTCTTTTTTGGAATTTTTAATGCAAATAAGGGATGCAAGATACAATTTCGGCCTATTTTAGGGACTAAAATGGAAATTATGTTCAAATGATGTCCAAAAAATATCAAACTTGGCCACAATGTATGAAATGAAACCCTGTAATTTTTTGGAATTTTTGGATGCAATATGAATTTTTTATGAATTTCTAAATGCAAACAAAATGATTTTCCAATATTTAATTATAATAAATATTAAACCTATTATTTTCAGTGTATAAAATTATGTAAGATCTATCACTAGGTGATGGATCTCAGAAAAATCCTAAACCTCGAAAATGTGGGATTTAATATCTATTAAAAATCAAATACTGAATTATGCAAAATGATTTTTACAGGGCAAATTATGCATACAAATCAAATCTTTTTGGGCACAATGTCAAGCATAATTAACTCTACAATATATGATTTTTCAGGAATTTTTAGAGCAATGGTTAATCAATGGAAAATTTAAGAGCATAAAATGGGCAAAGCTCGCAATTTTCCACAGAATAATTGATTATTAATTAACCATCAATCATAAAAATATCCACAATATATCAAAATGTAGAGAATTAAGTGAGGAACATCATGCTATTTTTTTAATGATAAAATAATGTACTGGAGATTCTGAAAATGAAGGAGAACATAGGGGTCTTTCTGCAATAAATAAATAAACTAAATAAAAATAAATGCAGTGGGGGGGCCTAATTGTAATTACCAATAGTTCTGGGGCCTTCTCTGCAAATTTCCAAAGGGGGCACGTGCGTGGCACGTGCCCTCTAGGGGCAGACTGAAATGCGAATAGAGGACCTCCAGGAGGGCTTTTCTGCAAATTGCCCACGGGGCACGTGTGCACCACGTGACCCCTGGGCTTATATAATTCTAATGCCGTTCCCTCTGCACGTGCTCCTCACGTGGGAGGGCCTCGGGCTCCGTGCCCAAAGGCGGTGGAAGAGGGGCGTAATGGATGCCGGTGGTTGTGCTCCGGCCACGGAAGGCGGCTAATGGCTACCCCCGATGCTCCAAGAGATGCGGAGGAGGCCCGGCCTAGCGGAGGGAGGCATATGAAGTTGGTGGAGCTCGAGCATAGATGGAGGATCGGGGTCATCGTCTGGCCGACACACGGTCGACGGGCATCGAAGGTGAAACGGAGGAGACGAGCCCTTGGTGGTGGCGCAGTAGGTAGAAGAAGATGGATGCAAGAGGCGGAGATTGGTGTCGGTCGGTGAAGATGGACGTCGTCGTAGGCGAGGTAGTAGGCTCGACGCCAATGGCGAAGCAAGGCAGTATGTCGGGAGGTGGCGCTGCAATGGCCGTGGGGATGACTGGATCTTGTCGATGGCGGCACCCCAATGTTGTCACCACCGGGTTGCGTGCTTACGATAGATGGGTGAAGGCGTGGGTCGGAGGGCTCCCTTTATAGGTCGAGGGTTGCTCGGGGCAGGCCGGAGATGGTTTGAGGCGCGGGATGAGTGGAGGACGTTGGCCATTGGCGGGATAAGCAGGGGCGGTTGGCTGTTGGGAGATCATGGAGGAGGCAGCGGAGATTTCGGGGATGGCGGCGAAGTCAAAGGCAATGAAATTGGGGGAGAAATTGGAGGTTGAAGGTGATGCACAAGCATCGTTCGATCAAGCGAGATCGAACGGTCCCTATAGCGCCATGTGGCACGAAGAGACGGAGTGGGCGTGGCACGTGCAAAGCACATGCTTGGGGGTACGTGCGACGCACGTGCATCTATTTTTTTATAAAAATAAAAGAATAAAAGGCCAAAAAATGCTGACAACGTGTCAGCACCAGAAAAATCCGCAAATAAACATTTTGTAAAATAAATAATAATTAGCAAATTGCCTCAGATCAAAAAAATTTCTTCACAAAAATTGTTCGCCTCGATGAGATCTACAACTTTCATGAAAACATCAAAATCAAAATCCATCAAATGCACAAAGTGAATTTTTGGGGTATCTCATGTACATAGATACCTTGATTTTTTGGTTTGTAATTTTTTTGTCATTTTTAAACCAGATAAAAAGCCGAAAAAAATATGGAAAAAATGAAGATAAATAAAGACACCCAAATCTATTTTTTTGGATTTTTATTAATTAAGAAATTATACACATAAAATATCAGGTCAAAAACCGCTAAAGTACACAACGTACAAAAGAAGCCCAAAACCCAACTTTCACATATAAGCTCTGATTCACTTGAACTTGGTCTTGTTTTGAAGAAAATTGAATGTACATTAGTTCAAAAGTAAGTAGGATCAAATCGGACATTGGATGGGGAAGCTATGGGGCTTTTAGTCCGGAAATCCTTAAATTAGGGTTTGGGTTTTTGGTCAGTTTACTTGGGTTAGTTATTTTTTTGTATTTAGTATTTATTTTTGTTAGTGCTATGTACACAGTGGAGGTGGTTTTGGATCATTCGGAGTTAGCATGAAGGAGTTAAAAATCCAGGAAATTAGGATATTTACAGGTCAAATTTGGCTGAGATTTTTGGCTTCTTATTTTGTGCAAAAATAATGGATAAAATGCAACTCTTATGAAAACATGCGTGAATGCTAATTATGCAGAATAAATGCAGAAATGCTGATGATTTTGAGGGAATTGATCTTAATAAATGAGACATAGAGTGATGAATCCGAGAATCATCATCCTCTATACTTAAACCATGCTCGTCCCTGAGCATCAAAAAGAAATGCCATGAGGTGAAATGAGATTGGGTTCCATGCCAAGACCATGAGCTGAAGGTGAAAATAAAATAGACTCGACCTTTGGATTAATAGTGTGGCGGAACTTCTGTGAGACTTAGAATTTTAAAATCAACAGCCCTCAAGTTCTACACATCATTGTCACAGTTTCGGCTCAGAAGTCATCTTAGATCAATCCTCTTCCCAAAGTATACCCTATGAACATTGAACAACCGACTCATGTGTGTGAAGGGTTTTAGCTCTTCCCATCCAGAATGTCGTACTACCATGCTCCTCTCCTCTCCTGTAACTCGTCCTCGGGGAGTCAGGTATTTCCTTCTAAGGTCTGTCGTGTTGTATTCACAATCGAATTGGAGGGAGAAGATAGAAGAAGGGGAAAAGAACTGGAGGGTGGTCAGTGTAGTCACCTCTCCTTGTGAAGCTGGCCAGTATAGCCGAATCTCCACCAAGATCTGTAGGTTTCTTGAAGCTTGGATTTTTTTGGTCAGATTTTTATTTGGTAGAATGCTTCTTTATATTTGGAATTTTTGGTGGTTCTTCTTGGATCTTGTTGTGCCCCTACGGATATAGAATCTTTTTGTACCATACATTTTTTGGGGTCTTAGAAAAAATTGTGCCCAGTCGTCCATCCCTTTTCCGAAGCTTTATTTCAACCAGTACTCCGATCTTTAGATTTCCACACTACCAGAAAAGAGACTCACACAGCCTTCCAACATCCCGTCTGAGTTGAGCTAAGTGCATAGTGCGAGAGTACAAATTAATTCCCTATTCCAGAGTTGTACCCAGAATGAAGAGACCAGGTTAGAAACTAAGAGTCAAATGCTGCACATTGTAATGTGGAACTTAAAGAATTAAGTCAAAAGACCTGAAGTTCTTAAAATCATATTTCTCGGTGAAGTTCCTTTGAAAATTAGGTGGATTAAGGTCAAGTACAGACCACTCTCGGTTTCTACTCACAACTCGGTTCAGAACCCAATGACTTTTCACATATGCAAATGAATGCGATGCTGGATGAAGTGCAGGTGTGTGAAATGCAGACACACATTTTTTTTGATGCAAAAATGGAATAAGAAGCCATTTTCTTTTCAAAAATTTTTGGCAAAGTCAGTATTAGTAGCAAAACTTTTTTTTCTTTTGTTGTTTTTTTTCAAATTGATTACCCACCTTGTAAATACATATAGACTTACGCGAAAGTACCGGATATGGGTAAAATATATACAAAGTATATATACAGACCCCCCTATACTTAGCGAGTGCTTTGTCCTCAGAGCACAAGAAGCGTAACGAAGACATAGCTTGGGCTAAGTGTAAGATAGTGAAAAATGAAAAAATGAAGCGGTCGGGATATGTGAATGAGGAGAGTATAAATAGGTGGATGTCGGTTCCCCCTATACTTAGGCTCTGGTCAGCCTAATTATAGAATAAGGGTGGAAGTGAAGTGATCGTGATAAGGAGAAGGATGGTATATACAGATGGCATCGGTCCCCCCCTATACTTAGGCCATGGCCTAAGTAGAGGAAGAAGCTGTACAAGGAGGTCGATGTGGTCGGGAGGGAGGGTGGGTAGCCGATGATTAAGGCAGTTTTCGGCTGATCTTCTTCTGAGTTTGTGATGGGAGATCGGAATAACGGGATGGAGATGAAGCATATGATTCCCAACTATGATCAGTGTCATCCTCAGAAAAATCATGATGGATAATAGATGAAGTGTTTTAGTCAGATGAAAGATATCCATCATCAGAGTTATCCTCAGAGGAATAGTATTTGAATGTGGACATACTCCAAGTATTCATGTCTTTTTGTTTCTTCAGTTGTTTCCTCAAAATTCGTTCCTTCTTGGGGTCAATCGGTTTGTCCTCGGATGAATACTCAGAAGCACCGGTCTCAGTCAGCTCATATGAATTAATTCCAGTGTACTTGAAGAGTGTAGGAGCATCAGCTTTGGATGAGTAGTGGTTAGGAACATGAGTTGTCCAACGAGAATTGAATTTTGGATCCTTACGAAGATATGGCTTTAGAGCTGCCGAATAGACTTCACTCATGTAGACTACCTTTTCTGGACTTGATGAAGGATCATCAGCTGATTCCTCTTCCAAAAGGTCAAAGGTGACTTTCTTTTTCTTATTTCGTGAAGGTGTCGATTCACTTGAGTGTCCAGATGAATAGCCATTGGTATTCTCCTTAGTCAGTTTTCGTCATGCGTGTTTGTTCTTGGTCTTCAGAATGTTGGTGCACTCTCTATTTGGGATGATTTGGTCCAGATATTCAGAGAATGTTGCTCCAGGGTGTGACCATGCATATGTTTCAGGATCATAGTAGAAGGATTTGTTTATTTTGAGATCTGCAGGAATTGAAATACTGGGGAGAGTATCTGCATGTTTGTTTTCAATTGATTTGATGTTGGAGCATTCCTGTGTCAAGTTGATGTGATCCATGTAGTAGGAATAGGTTGACCCAGGGTGTGCCAATGCATAAGTATCCGGATCATATGATTCATATACTTGATTTTCCATGGTAAGAGCAGCTGGGAATGGAGCAGGGGGGAGATTCTCTAAACCAATAGTCTCATCAGCAATCGCTATCTCAGGTGTGGCTGCGGGGTAGGGCTCTTCTACCGTTTCATGGTTGCGGTTGTCGGGGACTTCGTGGGTTGCCTCAGAAGATCGTGGTTCCTCAAAGATAGGGTCGGATCTAGGTGCTTCTAATGCTGCAAAATTGATTTCCTGAGTCTCACAATTAATAATTGCCTTAGCCAATGCTAAGAACGACTTTACGAGAATAATTGGAGACTGGGTGAATTCTCCTTGATGCTCAATATCAATGATCGTGAATTCTACTTTGAGGGGATCCCCTTGGAATTGCATGATGACAGAAATGATACCTCTTGGCCGCTTTATTGATTGGTCAACCAATTGAACAATCTCTCGTATCTTCCGAATCGGTCCGAGTTTGAGTTCGTGAAATATAGAGGTTGGGAGGATATTGATCGGCGAATCGTCATCAATTCGAGCATGGGTTGAAATTGTCTTTGATTTCACAGTCAAATCTAGGCAACTGCTTCACTATGCAGCTCTTTATTTTTCTCCTCAACAACAAGGAGGAGGCCATTGACAAGATATGTCTTTCGGTCTTTGTTCTAATCCTGCCCGACTTTTTCATAGTTAATTTGTCCATTACAAATCTTTTAAGATCGGGGAAGTGTTCAATGGCCTGTAGAAAGGGAAGTTCAAAAATCAAATTCTTTCCTAGTACATCCCGTACAGCAGGATCCAAATTCTTCAGATCTTCTTCAGTTTCAATTTTTATGTATTTTTCAAGATTTTCGATTTTTTGTGATTTTCAAATATTCCCATTTTTTGGTATTTTCTGTGTGCGATGTGGTGATGTGGTGTGTTATTCAGATGAGCATGGGATGTGATGTTCGAAATAGGAGTCAGAGGTATAGTCATTCCTAGGAAAGTAGTATGCAGAGGTGTCGATGTCAGAATCGTCCCTAGGTTTCTGAATATCCTCAAAATTTTCGGCATGAGATCCAATCATTTCCTCATTCATTTTTATTTTCGAGCTCCCATAAAATAAACTGAGTCGATCAGTAAAATTTCTGAATTTTTCCTGCATTAATTCAAATTTCTTATTTATCCTTGAAATATTATCCTCAAAATTCCGTTCATGATCAATCATGGAAGCAGTCAGTGTGTGTTCGATAATTTCATCTTCCATTTTCCCGTTTGTGCTGAGAGGTGAGTTTCTTGGAATATCCAATATATGATCATTATTTTCTGAAAATTTCTCCTCAAAAATTATGGAAGGAGGCTGCTCATATGGTTCAGGCATGTGTAGTTGGTCTGAGTAGAGTTCAATCCTTTGATCATATTTGGTCGGACCTTGATATTGTGGAGTCAGCATACAAGGTTTATATATTTCTATGTGGTCAGTCCAGTCCTCTGTATGAGTATCATGTCTGAAGAGGGGTTTGTCATGGTCAATCCAACACTGATGATCATTAAGTGCGGGTCTTTCCATCTGGGTTTGGTTTCTCGGCCAATCATGAGACTCAAAGATATTTTGATCTTGAAATGGCTCATCAGTGAGAATCCAAGAATAAGACGGTTCAGTCCAAGATGGTAGATGGTCATGTGTGGTCGGATGATGCAAATAGAAATTCAATGAGGAGGCCGAATTCATCCGCGGGTGAAAGTCTCCTGCAAATGTTGGAGGATTATTGAAAGAAGAGGATTTAGTTGATTTGTGCCTAACCGAGAAAAATTCATTTTCATAGTACAACTCTGATGGATTTTCAGATATGTTCGGCCATTTTTGAAAGAGATGAAAAGAATGACGGTTCGGGTTTGTAATGATTTAAAAGTTCCATGATGAGGATTAAATCAAGAAAGGAGAGATGATTGGACGGGATAGTCAAAACAAGTTTTATCAAATATGTGGTTATTGATCTTCGTAATCGGTTCACGCACACCAATGCAAACACCATTCAAACCCCAGGTTCACCAACACACATAATGAAGTCGTAAGAGATTGGCTATTATCTTTTCAATTTTAGTTGGTGATAAATCAATCTTGACAAAAATTTAGCGAGTTGTTAGGTGCCGAAATTTTTGTAATGACTGGCCTGAATTCTTCGACTAGTTGCACCTACTTTCAACCAGTATGGTGTAAGTACGGACTGCAGAACGGCTACCCGTGTTACTTGAGGATGGAACCTTACGCAGTGTCCTCTAAACCACACACTCTGCTAAGGAAATCTGGACCGTTAGCCGGCTACCCGTAGATCCTCACTGAGAAGTAGCTAATCATTTTTGGAAAAATAGTAGTCAAGATGAAAATCCGATTTTGGGCTCTAGTCTTAAGTGTCGTCTCTCGCTCACTCAGAAAAAATAAAATAATCCAAAGTCGGGGTTGCTCTCCTGCAGAAATTCTTGATTTTATGGGTTCTTAAGATCGGGTTTATTTAGCAGTACCAATTTTAATTAGGTGATCACTGAAGAATTAAGTGAGTAGAATAATACACGTCTATCATATAGTCCCAATTTCCTTTTAAAACTATGTGATAAAACAAGAGGGAGAAGTTCGGGAAAAGATGATGCACACGAAAACAATGATGTATGCTCAGTTAGAAGACTTACAGTGAATCCTCACAATCTCCATGTGGGATTCTAGACATAAATTGAAAATTTATTCTAAATATATGCAAGCCGATGAAAAACAACACCTAGCAGAAAGTTCTATTAGCGGGAAAGAATTGAGTTAAATTTTGGCTAAATTGAACTATCTATGTGCGTCTCAGTTAATGTGCAGTGTGGCCTTAGATCCTTCGAGCACAATAAAAAATATAAATGCTCTGAGAGCTGTATGTGCAGGTCTATCCTAATCGTCACTCAAGTCGGGCCCCACCCTCACCGGAGAGTGAAATAAGCCACGACATAGCACAAAAAAGTTCAGAGTCTTTTTACACATGCGAGAGTTCAAACGGACACCGCTATAAATGAGAAATTAATTACAGAAAATAAAAATTTGCAGAAATTAAAAACCTAGACTCTACGCTCTCTCACGACTCGACTCGATCTTAAATTAATTGCGGCTTTTCGGAAGTCAGTGAAGACGCGTCGGTTCCTGAAAAATCGCTCCACGTACGTTGAGTACCTCGCAAGAAAAATAAGAGAGAAGATGTAAGAAAGTGAATCAAAAATAATCAAAAATAAAAGAAAATAAGTAAATGCTGAAAATAAATGCAAGAAATAAAAATGGAATTTACAATGAACAATTCGAGGGGCAGACTACCCGAATGCGGAAAACCGAAAGAAAATTTTCAAGACACAAAACTAAACCGTTTGCCTTCCCGGCAATGGTGTCATCTGACGGATCCGTAAATCGCGGCTTTGAAAGAGATGTTTTATTTATTCGTGGCAAAAATACGGTTTGTCGTTCGTTGTAAGTGGCGATCGAAATCGATCAAGAAATATCCACAAAGATTATTCGTCAATTTTAATCAAGTGGTTTTATGTTTATTTTACTTGGGCAAGTCCCAAGGTCGATCACAAGGAGGCAATGAAACAACTTAGAATTATGTCTATCAAAATTCGTGCATGGTTTTCGAGGCGGTCTTTTTTGGAATTTTTAATGCAAATAAGGTATGCAAGATACAATTTCGGCCTATTTTAGGGACTAAAATACAAATTACATTCAAATGATGTCCAAAAAATACGAAACCTGGCCACAATGTAAATTATGATAAAATAAATGCACTGTAATTTTTTTGGAATTTTTTATGATTTTTTAAGTGCAAACAAAATGATTTTCCAATATTTAATTATAATAAATATTAAACCTATTATTTTCAAGGGATAAAAGTATCTAAGATCTATCATTAGGTGATGGATCTCAGAAAAATCCTAAACCTTGAAATTGTGGGATTTAATATCTATTAAAAATCAAATACTGAATTAAGCAAAATGATTTTTACAGGGCAAATTATGTATGCAAATGCAAATCTTTTTGGGCACAATGTTAGCACAATGAACTCTACAATATGTGATTTTTCAGGAATTTTTAGAGCAACTGTTAATCAATGGCAAATTTACGAGCATAAAATGGGCAAAGTTTGCAATTTTCCACAGAATAATTAATTATTAATTAACCATCAATCATAAAAATATCCACAATATATCAAAATGTAGAGAATTATTTGAGGAACATCATGCTATTTTTTGAATGATAAAATAATGTACTGGAGATGTCTAAAAATGAAGGAGAACACAAGGGTCTTTCTGCAATAAATAAATAAACTAAATAAAAATAAATGCAGTGGGGGGGACCAAATTGTAATTACTAATAGTTCTGGGGCCTTCTCTACAAAATACAAAAGGGGGCACGTGCGTGGCACGTGCTCTCTGGGGGCGGACTGAAATGCGAATAGAGGACCTCCAAGAGGGCTTTTTTGCAAATTTTCAATGGGGCACGTGCGCACCACGTGATCCTTGGGCTTATATAATGCTGACGTTGTTCCCTCCGCACGAGCTCCTCACGTGGGAGGGCCTTGGGCTTCGTGCCCGACGGCGGTGGAAGAGGGGCGTAGTGGATGCATGTGGCTGTGCTCCGGTCGCGGAAGGCGGCTGGTGGCTACCCTTGATGCTCCAAGAGATGCGGAGTAGGCCCGGCCTGGCGGAGGGAGGCGTCTGAAGTTGGTGGAGCTCGAGCGTCGATGGAGGCAGTGTGTTGAAGCGTGCGAGTCTAATGGAGGATCGGGGTCGTCGTCTGGCCGACACACGGCCGGCGGGCATCGAAGGCGAAACAGAGGAGACGAGCCCCTGGCGGTGGCATAGTAGGTCGATGAAGATGGACGCAGGAGGCGGAGCTTGGTGTCGGTCGGTGAAGATGTACGTCGTCGGAGGCGAGGTAGAAGGCTCGACGCCAATGGAGGAGCAAGGCAGTACGCAAGGGGGGTGGCGCTGCAACGGCCGTGGGGACGACCGGATCTCGTCGATGGCGGCACCCCGATGTTGTCACCACCGGGTTGCGTGCTTACGACAGATGGGTGAAGGCGTGGGTCAGTGGGTTCCCTTTATAGGTCGAGGGTTGCTCGGGGTAGGCCCGAGATGGTTGGAGGCACGGGATGAGCGGAGGACGTTTGCCGTTGGCAGGATAAGCCGGGGCGGTTGGGAATTGGGAGATCGTGGAGGCAGCGGCGGAGATTTCGGGGATGGCGGCGGAGTCAAAGGCGATGAAATCGGGGGAGACGCTGGAGGTTGAAGGTGATGCATAGGCACCGTTCGATCAAGCGAGATCGAACGGTCCTTGTAGCGCCACATGGCACGAAGAGACGGAGAGGGCGGGGCACGTGCGGAGCATGTGCCTGGGGGCACGTGCGACACACGTGCATCTATTTTTTTATAAAAACAAAAGAATAAAAAGGCCAAAAAAATGTTGACACGTGGCGGCCCCAAGGGCTGCCACGTGTCACCACCAGAAAAATCCGCAAATAAACATTTTGTAAAATCAATAATAAATAGCAAATGGCCTCGGATCAAAAATGTTTCTTCACAAAAATTGTTTGTCTCGATGTGATCTACAACTTTTATGAAGATATCAAAACCAAAATCGATCAAATGCACAAAGTGAATTTTCGGGGTATCCCATGCACATAGAATACCTTGATTTTTGGGTTTTGTATTTTTTTTCATTTTTAAACCAGATAAAAAATCGAAAAAATGGATAAATCGAAGATAAATAAAGACACCTAAATCTATTTTTTTTTATTTTTATTAATTAAGAAAATATACACATAAAATATCAGGCCAAAAATCGCTAAAATACATAACGCAAAAGAGGCCCAAAACCCAACTTTCACATATGAGCTCTGATTCACTCGAACCTTGTCTTGTTTTGAAGGAAATTGAATGTACATTAGTTCAAAAGTGAGTAGGATCAAATCGGACACTGGATGGGGAAGATATGGGGCTTTTATTACGGAAATCCTGAAACTAGGGTTTGGGTTTTTGGTCCGCTTACTTGGGTTAGTTATTTTTTTTGTATTTTTCATTTATTCTTGTTAGTGATATGTACACAGTGGAGGTGGTTTTAGATCATTCGGAGTTAGCATGAAGGAGTTAAAAATCTGGGAAATTAGGCTATTTAGAGGTCAAATTTGGCTGAGATTTTTGGCTTCTTATTTTGTGCAAACATAATGGATAAAATGCAACTCTTATGAAAACATGCATGAATGCTAATTATGCAGAATAAATGTAGAAATGCTGATGATTTGGAGGGAATTGAGCTTAATAAATGAGGCTTAGAGTGATGAATCCGAGATTCTTCAACTTTCTATTGGACACATAATGTATGTGGTTGCAATGTGCAAGTTTCCTCATAATAATGAGGAATGATAATTAAATAGACAATAGGACTAAAACCCTATGATTTGTATGTCTGTATAAGTCTTGATCTTATTGAATGTACTTTTGAAGTGGCATGTCGATAATGATCGTAATTATCAAATAATCCTTATAAAATCTAATAAGATGTTCTAGCATACATATGTGTTCTCGACATATAATCATGAATGACATGGTTCTTTGCATTATGCAGAATGGTGGCTCTATAGGAGATGATGTATTCAAACTGTTTGAGTATCTACCTGAACCTTAGTTTTTAAGAGTTTAAATGGATGTAGATACGATGAGTGTCATCATTCTAGTATCTATACTCTAGTCATTCATGAAGCTTCATAATATTCATATTGTATGAATTGAATGAAGCATGTATAAATGTTGAAATACTCTTATATTGAAAATTTTGATTTCAACATAAGAGATCCTTTGTCTTGAGCAATGGTTGCTTATAGATAAAGGGGGCGCAGTGGAAGCATGTGTTGGACCCCAGTAAGAAGAACAGTCAAAGAGTTGACCGTACTTCTGTGACTTCCATATGACATCGAAAGAGTTGGATGAATGCCAATACTGCAATATGTTGATGTGTTGATAGTATGACTATCAAATCTATCTAGAATCCTTTGAGAAGGAATCGGATAGTACATCAGAATAATCTACATATAATCATTGAAATTGACTTACTTATTTGATAAGATAAAGTCTAATAATTGTATCTCAATCTTCTAATGATACTTGCAATCGGTTGCATATGTATTAGAATATCAGAAATTTGATCTTAAGGTTTAATGGCCATCCATGTTGGAATTGATGCAATTGTTGCAACAATTTCCATTGGATCAATAGATTTCAATTTTTCAGTGGGAGCCCTTAGTCTTAGAGAATGTCTCTGTGACCTGGATATTAGAATACACTCATAGTTTATTTCCAAATGTTGGAAATAAATATAAATTCTGGAATAAACATATCATAGAGAGTTATGATGGATATATTTCAGATAGTAATCTAACATCTAGTGGACTCCACTAAATTAAAAAATTAATGAATGGTTCATTAAGATTTCTAATACTGAAAATTAAACCTTTAAAGATCAATAGGAGGATAAAGATCATTTGACAATGATCAGGCGTCATGTTTTGGACATATGTCTGTTGATGAGATCAATGGACAAGTAAGAGATGAAACTTTAGAATGTATAAAATTTCAAAACATGCATATTATATTCAAAGTAAAATATCCAATACACCCTTCTTTGGGAAAGGTGTAAGATGTCAAGGTATTCAGGATCTCATACATTTTGATGTATGTAAATCATCTATATCATAGTAAACAATATAGATATGTGATATCTATTGATGATTATGTATGATATGAGATTTCTTCTCTTCACCTAAGAAACCTTTGAAATGTTCCAAGATTTCACTATTTTGGTTTAGAACCAAAGCTTGAAGGAAGATGAAATGAATTAGATCTAACCAAGGTAGCTTGTACCTATTAAATTAATTCAAGGAATACCTTATGGAGATGTGAATATCATTCCTATCTCAATCCTCCTAATGAACCTTAATAGAGTTGTAGGGAGACACAATTGATCATGTGTGACATGATTTGATCAATGATTAATCTTAGCATAATTATCTCTTAGTTTCCATGTATATATATGTGTCAGAGACTACATTATATTTCCTTAATAAGGTTCCATGTGAGTAAGCTGGAATTTAGCACCTGAGAGTGCTACTTCATTAGGAAAATAAAGGATGGTATTGGATACATACTTTATGACCTTGAGATTCTTAAAAGATTTCATATCTGAGAATGTGATTCTTAGATGACGAGACTCTTGAATCAAGATGAAAATGAAGTAAAGGAACTCATTTAGTCTTGAGAAGATAATGAGGCTCCTAAAATTGGAAACTAAAAGGACAATTAAAGATGAAACACTGATACCTCTTCAAATAAGTTTGAAGATGGATTCCATGTGTCAGTTGAATCTGACAATGATATTGAAGCTTCTAAAGATCATGACATGGAAAGATGGATGTTAGCAATAAAGTCTAAAGTATACTTCATATACAAGTGTTGTATATGGACCCTCGAGGATCTACCTATATGGGTAAGACCCATTAAGGAGTAAATGGATCTTCAGGAGAAAGAGGGAACCTGATGAGAAGGTAGAGACCTTCAAAGCACGGTTCGTATCCATGAGCTACGCACCGAAGAAAAGACATCGCTTTCGATGAGACATGCTCTTCAGTGATCATGCTTGTACCCATCAGAATATTGCTAACTATAGCTACACAACTTGACTTTGACATCTTTGTGATGAAAGTCAATATTGCATTTCTCCATGAATACCTCACTTAGGACATTCACATGAAGCAGCCCTAGAGCTTCATGGTTGAGGAAAGCAAAGAGTGCCAGCTAAGGAATTCCATCTGTGGACTCAAATAAGCTTCCTGTAGTTGGAATATTGGATTTGATGAAATCATAAATGTTATGGTTTCAGATAAAATCTTGTTAAATCATGTGAAGCTTAGTGGGAGTGACATTGTGTTCATCGTGCTAAATGTAGATATCCTAATCATTTGGAATGATCTAGGGATGATAATAATAAGTGTTTTATAATCTGGTTGTCCCATACCTCGAGATATGACTCAAGGATACCTCTTAGATCTTAGTTCTAAAGTTGTCCAGAAGCAAAGAGAAGAGGGTATTGGGACCGTCACATTAATGGTACACCTTGGACATTTCTATTTTCTGGAAAATTCCAAGAAAGGCTTCTTTCCCTTAAGATATGGTACTGACCTATATAAAGGGATAGCACCTCAAGGAGTTGAGGAAGTGAATGCTAGAACTGCTTGCCCTTTGTGCATCGGTTCCGAGAAGCCGAGTGTACGTTGTGTACAAAAAGCCAGATGTCTGCCATGCAGTGGGAGTAGTAAACTGTTACTAATCCTAATATGGAAATAAAACACTTGATTTCAATAATATCAATATCTTCAAAGATGACAAGACTTTAGAGATAATAATCTCTAAGTCTTATCTTCAAGATCTTAAGGCTTTATAGATGGTGATATAAAAGGTCTTAACTATGAATACCTTAGGAGATAGAGATCTCCAGGAATAAGGGTATTCTAATAAGGATAATAGAACTTACATACTGGTTAAATAATTATTGAACTATAGTGTTAAGGACAGCATGAATGACATGATTGAGTATTGGTTGCATAATATGCAACATTCGCATTGGATGCGAACATTGTTACTAGGAGATATGCAAGTGCCGTAAAAGGACTTGGCATAGTCTCTCAGGAACAGAGTGACTGATCATCTTACCTAGAAATTTTTCTAAATAGCCTATGATTGTCACATAAGTGTGGGTTTAAATGATTAGCACATTAATGGCTCTTTGGGATAGTGGGAGATTGTTGGACATGCGAGCCCACGGCAAGCCATTATGCAATAAATGTTATTGCGAATATCATTCCATGATCTGAAATGAAGAATACATAATTTGCATAATAGGTCCCTTAGTACAGTTAGGGTTATGTACCATGGACATCTTGATAATCATACAGCTGTTGATTCCAATATTGAATCATAGAGGTTGGTGCTTGGATGAACATCTAAGGAGTTAGATTGAGGACTCATCAAGCACCATCAAATGATTGTTTAGAGATGATCTCCATCCTGAGTAGGAGATGGCAATCCTTTCTCATTTAGGTTGATATATGACCGACCTCTTGATGCAGGTCCTCTGCATGGGAATAGAGATTTGGAGGTGTCAGATTTGTTAGGTCAAAGAGTTGACTTAGCGAGATCGAGATAACCAAAGTCCTATGTTATATGCTGTCACAATATAGGCATGCATCCTCTGACCAGAGACAAATGTGTTACTATATGTCTGAGTATGTACATTTGGCATACCAATAGGTTGATGACCTAATTAAGGTCTATACACCGACGCGCTAGTATGCATATAAGGGCATATGAGTAATACGATCTCTCAAAGGGATCATACAGGTTCATTACTGAACCGGAAGACATGAGCTCACTCATGAGATATTGGGAAGAATCAAATTCCGTGCACGGCCGTCTCGCTTTGGAAGCTTGACTGAATTTGTAGGTTTGATATATGCTTTTGGAAAGTATATGATCAACACCTGGGTATGATATATGTTTTTGGAACGTTTGTGATCAATACCAACTCCCAATGATCAAATGAGAAACTTAATGATAAATCCCTGAAGTAGACAGTGTAAAATTGAGCTTATACTTCGGGACTATTTTGGGTTTCCAGTATGTAGGATGTACATGTATTAGGAATACCTAAGGGTGATGTGATCATAAATGTTTGTATAACCATGACGCTTCCATTCCTAGTGAGTGATGAAATGGGTCTGGATTTTAGTGACTCCTCTCAGTAGAGAAGTAATCTGATCTTGGTCCTAATATTGGACATTGATCTGAATGTGATTCAGATGTAATGAGAAGATTAGATTTGTGGTCTTGATTTAATCAAGCATCTATGGGAGGCACGAGATCTGGATTTCAGATGTGATCTCAATATCCAAGTCACTATGCATGGAACAATACAATCGCCTTGTCCTTATCTCCAAGTATTCACGGAGAAAGCGCATTATCCTTGAAAGAGTTCAGGATAATTTCATTGTTGATATATGTATCCAAGCATTGAGTAATTTGGTTAAATATGATTTAATTATCATGATCAATATGAATTCGATTCATATTATAAAGAGAGTTATCTTAGATAATTAAATGTGATTAGATTATTGAAGATGTGAATAATGTTAATATGATTCATATTATTTGTGCACATGAGAATAGAGATCCAAGATGATTCAATGTGATTTAATTATCATGGATATTGAATAATGTGGATAGCACTATCCATATTAATCTTATATATTATAAATGTGATTTATATTATATAAGAGAGAGCTTTTTGTAATTTACATTTTTTAATTAAATGTTAATGTGAATTGGATTCACATTGAACATTAAATTGAAAATGTAATTCACATTTTATTTGGGTTGTGAATGTGATTCACAATTTTCTAATAGCAAGATTGCAATATTCACAAAATAATTATGAATTATTTTTGTTGAATAATTTACGACAAGTGTTGTTGTAAATCTTGGAGATTTCTATGGAATAATGTAATCTCATCATGAGATTACATGAGATTGCCACCAAATCCCATATTATGGAAGGAGGAAATCTTCATTCCAATAATCTCCATGATTGCTTGATGTAATTTAGGATTGATTTATATTGATTTATCAATATATATTTAATCAAAATTAAATTAATTGCTATTGATTTTTAACAACACAAATCTTAGCCATTAAAAGAAACACAAATCAATGTAAGCCATTGGATTTGTGTTGCCCATGGATTGAGATCCATGGATCCCAAAATATTATAAATAGAAGGGCACCCCCTTGCTCTTCTTTACACACAAGACAACATAAGTCTCTCTCTCTCTCTCTTCCTCTCTCTACACACCCTTTCTTCTTCTCTCATGTGGTCGTCTACCATGGATGCCCTAGAGAGGTTCTCCATCGTCGCAGCGTCGTCGTTATGCTGTCCGATCGTTTGCTCGTGGATATCCATCTCCTCGGTGTGCCTTGCTCGTGAAGAAAACGTCGGATCTCGTGTGTTGAGATCAGGAGATTCGCCGCTTGGATCATCAACATGGATTGCGAGAAGCACGTGTTTCATCAACACTCTCGCAAGCGTCTCCTCCGTCAGATCGGACTTGAGACAGGATGTCTCTTCGTTTAGAGATTCGATCGCAACCACGCTTCAAGAGGTAATCCTATTGCTTGTGTGTGGTTTAGATGAAATGATCCGAGAAGTGTTCTTGGATCATGTGATTTCGTCACATGAAAACATTTTAATTTCCGCTGCATAGAACAAATAGTGCAACTAGTCATTCCTCGTCGTATTCGATATGACGCTCACGCTTCCGTGATGCACTTGAAGATTATCCCATATCCTTCAGGAAGCTCAGTGTACCTCAATTATTACATAATCGAGATGGAATTCAGGGGGGGTGATGATGTGGAGAATACGAAGGGGAGGAAAATAAGATGGAAATGGGGTGAGGAACATTCATAATATGATTGATTTTGGGACAAGTGCTCGAAGCTCCGGTAAATTAAAAATCAAAATTTAAACTAAACTTTGGTTGAAATGCTATAATTAAACGCTACACTAAGTTGCAGTAACAGAAATCTACCTAGAACGCAAAAGAAAACAGCTCAAACATTCATGTATACCTGGAGTAGAAAAGGCTCGTCAGAGCTATGGCGACAGACCTGGATCATGCCGATCTACGTCTTTATCCATGTCGATAACGGCTTGGAATTGCTCTTTGTCACCAGGCAACTCAAGCTAGTTAACACTATTAGGGTTACATGAAAGAATCAGTGATTAAATTCAAAAAATGGAGTAAGGTCTTATTATTTATGGTCATGGGTTAGACAAAAAGGGCGGAGAAGGTTGCATGCAAGGAGAAGGGTGTTGGTGGACTCTATAGCATCGACATGTGTTAGGGTTAAGGGAGGAACATATAGATAGAAGGTTCGAGGTCAATGGCATAGTGGAGGAGGTGTGAAAAGGTAGGAAGTCTGCTTCCTTGTGACTTCTGAGAGGAAGGGGGAGGAGGCCGGACAGTTGACCCGTTAGGTCAACAATCCGCACCATTTGGTTGGTCCATGTAGACCAATCAGAAAAAAGGCAAGGACAAAATTCTCATTGAAATGAATAAAAAATAATAAATGATTTTATTATGTTAGATCAAAGCATAAAAATGTTTGTTATTTTATGTAGTATTTTATTATTATTTTTATTTTTTTTACAAATTTAGTTATTAGATGTTAATTTTTACATGTATATACAGGGGTATATTTACACGTATTTCTAATATTTGTTCTATTTTGTATATGTATTTTATAATCGTATTTACATATTTTATATATTTATAACTTATTTAATTACACATTTTCATATTTTTAATTTATTATTTAATTTTATTTATTTACGTAAATAAATTTGAATATTATAACATAGGTATAATTTACCCATTTATTATAATACTTATTTATTTCAATTAATTTTAAATGTTTTTAATTTGTGATTATATTTTTAATGTATTTTGAAAAATATTCACAAGCACATAAATTTACAAGAAAGTCAGAAATATAAAGAATGTATATAATGATCATTATATATATGTATGCAATACAAAAGGAACCCAAAAGCCATCTTTTACTTCTTAACTCTATTTTTAACGAAACCACCTTCATTAAATCGTAATTAAATTTTTTGAATAATAAAAATGAGTTTCATCTATTTCGAATTCATATGGAAGACATAAAGGTCTGTGAAGTTTTGTTTGCAACTTTTGTTCTTTGTGTTCCGGGTGCATTATGTATTACTTTTGTGTGAAATTAATTTTGTATTTTTCTTTGTATTTTTCTGTACAACTTTTACGTTATGGGTGTTATTATTTGAGATGTAAAAATAGGAAAATAAATAGGGCCCAAAAAGCTATTATTGGTAGATAGAGTTTAGGGTTTTTGAGTCTTTTCTATACGGTTAGACACCATATCTTCCCTTAACCTATTCCTTATTGACCAAATCACCATGATTATTGTGTCTCGAAGTCGAGGGTCATTTAGTGTCTTTGACACTTTATTCATTTTCTTTCCTTTGTTCTTTTATTTTGGAATTAAATACATGTACTTATACAATATTTATTACTCAATAAATGAATGTTAATTTTTACAAATAAATGCTATATACATGCATTTTGCTAGGGATTTTAGGCCAAAATGAGAGAATAAAGGTTATGAAATGGATATTCATTACCCCCTATACTTTCCTTTGCTAGTCCTTAGCAAACACTTATGACAATGAGTGTAGAAAAAGAAAATTGTGAAAGAAAAAGAAAAATAAACAAGTTGGAATAATTTTCGACTTTTATACTTGTATTAATAAAATCAAAGTTTGGAGCTAAGTTAAGACCTTTGGATTTTAGGTTTGTTCGAAACGACATTTAGGTTAGGAATCACGACTCCAAAACCCTTAGGTTCCATGCTCCTCTATCCAGTTCAATTCATTGTCAGAACCATCCTTTCAATCGCACACTCTTGAAACCTTGAAATTACAAGTACCATGTGTGTGGATTGGTTTGCTCTCCCTAAACAAATCACTTATCTGTCTAGTGATCTCCTCCTATGGCAACTCATCCTCAGGGAGATGGAAATTTCCTTCTAAGATTCATGCTAATTCATAACTGCAAAGGGGAGGAGCTAGAAGAATGGGAAAAGAAGTGGAAATGGACCGATGTTATCGTATTTTCTTGTGAAGCACGGCCAGTGTAATTGAGTCTTCTCCAAGACGCATGCCTTTTCTTGAAGCTCAATATTTTTGCAATTGTTGGTTTAGGCTTCTTTTTGGATATTTTCTTTTTATGGCATTGCTCTTCGTTCTTGTTTTGCCATGACTAATATAGAGTCTTTTATTCCGCCCATGTTTTTGTGTCTTCGAAAAATGGTGCTAGAAGACCATTCCTCATCTGAAGCTTTATTTCAATCTAGTCTCTAGTCATTAGATGTCCATGCTACCAGAGGAAGTGGGTTGAAGTATCGATTTCGGTAGTCTCCAATAATGGTTACTTATCCACCCTTGATGAAGCGGCCTAGTATCTTCTTGACTTACACTCCAAGATCTTTCAATAATCCATCTAGGTTGAGCTAAGTGCTAAGTGTGAGGTCTCTAGTCAAGCCACTGTCTCAAGAGTCATACGGATGATATGAAGGGTTCTATTTAGACACATTGAATCGACTCGTGAACATAGTCTCATGGAATCTAAAGAAATAACATATAGTAACCTGAAGCGTCTGAATTCCAATCCTTAATGGGTTCCTCTATTTAAGTGGATTAAGGTTTAGACCAAACTCCAATCTTCAGACTTTATCTAGACTTGTTCAATTGTCATTATCATTCTAAAAAATGCAAAAGCACGTGCAATACAAGAAAATTTTTTGGTGGAACTATTTTCTTATTTCAAACTTTTTTGGGGATTTTTGAAAAGTTTTCAATTTTTTATGGAATTTTTGAAAATATTTTGCAAACTTTTATGGGTTTTTGAAAATGTTAACCTTTTTAGGGGTCTTTTTATAAAGGTTAGTAAAAGATGTATATACATATATTTATAGCATATATGATTAATATAAATAATACTATCCACATTATTCATATACACAATAATTAACTCACATTTAATTATATTGGATCATCATTGTCATGCATCTAAATAATATGAATCAAACTCACATTACTCATGAATCTCATTTAATTATCCATTTCTCAATGCTCAAATATATATTTATTAATGGAATTATTCTTGAACTCTTTCAAGAAAAATGTGCTTTCTTGTGGATATTTCGAGATAAGGACAAAGGCAATTGTATGTTCCACATATAATGACTTGGGTATTGAGATCATATCTCAAATTCAGATCTCAGGAACTTCTCATAGATGCTTGATTAAATCTAGACTATAGATCTAATACTCAATGCATCTGAATTACATTTACATAAATGTACAACATTAAGACAAGATCAGATCATTTCTCTATTGAGAAGAGTCACTAAAATCCAGACCTTTTTCACTCCCTCGAAATGGAAGCGTTGTGGTTGTACAATCGTTTATGATCACATCACCCTTGAGTATTCCTAATACTAGTACATTTTGTATATTGGAAGACCTAGAATAAACCTGAAGATTTACATTAAGTTTCTTATTCAGTCGTTGGGAGTTGGTATCGATCATATGCTTTCCAGAAGCATACATCATACCTACAAATTCTAGTCATGCTTCCAAAGCAAGATGACCATGCATGGAATTTAATTAGTCTCAATACCTCATGAGTGAGCTCATGTCTTCCGATTCACAAGTGAATGTGTATGATCCCTTTGAGATATCATATTACGCATATGCCCTTATTTGCACACTAGCTCATCGATGTATAGTGCCTAATTAGGCCATCAGCCTATCGGTCTCCAAATGTACATACTCAGATATATAGCAATATTTATATCTCTAGTTAGAGGATGCATGCATATATCGTGGTAGAATACGACGGGCATTGGTTATCTTGATTTCTTTAGGTCAACTCTTTGATCTAACTTACCTCACTCTTCCGAATCTTTATTCCTATGCAGAGGACCTGCATCAAGAGGTTGGTCAGATATCATCCTTTAGAGAAGGATTGACATCTCCTTCTCAAGCTGGAGATCATCTCTTAATAATAACTTGACGGTGCTTGATGAGTCATCAATCTAACTCCTTCAATATTTATCCAAGCACCAGCATCTATGATTCAACCATTTAATAAACAGATGTATGATCATTATAATGGCCATGGTACATAACTCTAATTGTACTTAGGGACCTTACAATGCATTCATTCATTTAATCTCAGACAGGGAGTGAAATAAACCAATAACTTTTATTGATATATCAAAGATTACAATAACATTTATGGTATAAATGGTTCATCTAGGGCTCACATGGATAACAATCTCCCACTAGCCCTCAGAACCATTCATGTACAATCCTTAAACTCATACTCATTACATATCAGCCGAAAACCTTTTGCGTTAAAGATTTGGTAAGGGGATCGGCAACATTGTCGTCAGAGGCCACCTTGGAGATGTTAGCTCCCGAATGATGTGATATTTCCTTTCCACACGCTAGCTCTTTTGATGCCATTTGGGTTCCTTCTCCTGAGTTATGACTCCCATGTTATCGCAGAGTAGCGAGATGGGAGTATCGTAGGAAACTATGCCAAGTTCTAGGATGAAGTTGTGCAACCACACCGCCTCCTTTGCAGCATCCGATGGGGCAATGTATTCAGCTTTTGTTGTTGAATCGGCTATAATCTCCAACTTCTTGCTTCTCCATCTCATGACATGATAAATCTCCATTTCATCACCTTTATTCTTTCATTTTTACCATTAAATCCTATCTAAATGTATGTAAATAGCATTATTTTGCATAAAATAACATACGTTATTTATTGTGTAAAATACTATATTAGACAAGATAAAAGAATAAAGAAAAAAAGAGAAATGAAATACCATAGGTATTTAATGACCCTAAACCCCGAGACATAGGCATCATGATGACTGGGTTGACAAGGAATATGTTATGGTCATGAACCATACAACCCTAAATCCTCAAGTGTCCAACACAGGTCTAGGTTCCAAACCATAGCTTATGAGGGTTTTGATGGAACTTATATACTGTAGTCTCTAATGCAAAAACCCAGAAACCAATAGCTAATTATGCTTATATTCATCATTGATCAAATCATGTGGCACATGATTCAATTGTATCTCCCTCCAACTCTATTGAGCCGAGGTGTATTAGGAGGTATGAGATAGGAATGATATTCCTTTCTCTGTAAGATATTCCTTGAAATCAACTAATATGTACAAGCTACCTTGGTTATCAGTTTCTTTTAATCTTTCTTTTAACTTTGGTTCTCAAACAAAACTGTGAAACCTTTGAACATTTCAAAGGTTTCTAATGGGTAAGGAAGAAATATCATACCATGAATAATCACCAATAGATATCATATACCATTTATGTTCATTATGGTTTATGGGATCCACATACATCAATATGTATGAGGTATTGCATACCTCGACATCTTACACCATTCTGAAAGAAGGATGCATCAAACATTTTTTTTTTGAATAAAATATTCACAAGTATGTAAGCTTTTAAACATTGAGACAATATAAAGTTCCATCTCATACTAATTTATTGATCTTATCAATAGGTATATGTCCAAGGTTTGATGCATGATCGTTGTCAAATGATCCTTATCCTCCTTTGATCTTTTTAAGGTTAATTTCCAGTATTAGAAATATTAATGAATGACTCATTAATATTCTAATTTAGTAGAGTCCTCTAAATGTTAGACTAATATCTTAAATATATCCATCACAATGAAGGATATGGAAAGATACTTAAGCGCATCACGGAAGCGTGAGGATCGCATCATATGTGATCGGCAGTGACTAGTCGCACTAGTTGCTCGAGGCAATGGAATTTAAAATTTTCATTGTGATGAAACCACATGATCCAAGAATACTTCTTGGATCATTTCATCTAAACCACAAACAAGTATTAGGTTTACCTCTTGAAACGTGGTTGGGATCGAGTCTCTAAACGAAGAGACCTCCTGTCTCATGTCCGATCCAACGGAGAATACATTTGCGAGCATGTTGATGAGATACTTGCTTCTCTCAATCCATGTTGATGATCCAAGCGGTGAATGTACTGATCTCTTCACACGAGATCCGATGTCTTCTTCACGAGAAAGGCACATCGAAGGAGACGAAGATCCACAAGCAGTTGTTCCGACAACATAACTATGATGTGATGATGATGGCGATCTCTCTCTAGGGCATCAAGGTGGACGACCACAAGAGAGAGAGGGAGAGAGTCTTGGTGTGTAGAGAGAGAGGGAGAGAAAATTAGTTTATGTTATTCGAAGAGCAAGGGGTGCCTCTTCTTATATAGGGTTTTGGGAGTCCATGGATCTCAATCCACGGACACACAAAATCAATGGATGAGATTGATTTGTGTTCCTTTCAATGTCCATGATGTTGTTGCAGAAATAGAACAATAAAAAATTTAACTTAAATTAATATATATCGATAAATCAATATAAATTAATTTTAAATCAAATTGATTAATCAATCTTGGATATAATGAGAATATTGACCATATCCCCTAAAAGCGGGGGACGGCTACTCAATCCCAATAGATGTTGGTGGTCGTATGCCGTCTTAAGGTGGAATGGGTCAATTATCTCATGAGATCTCATCATCTCATGATATCTCTAAGTTTTACAACAAAACATTTGTTGTAAATTATTTCACAAAAAATAATTAATAATTATCTTATAATTATTGCAATCATGTCATTAGAAAAATGTGAATCACGTCCATATCCCAAAACAAAATGTAAATTATATTTTCAATTAATCATCTAATGTGAATCCAATTCACATCAATAATTAACTAACAAATATAAATCATAATAGTCTCTCTCTAATATAATATAAATCACATTTATAATATATATGAATAATTGGATAGTGTTATCCACATCATTCATAACCATGATAATTAAATCACATTTAATCATCTTGGATCTTCATTCTCATGTGCTCAAATAATATGAATCACATTCACATTACTCACATCTTTGATAACTAAATTACATTTAATTATATTAGATAACTCTCTTTATAATATGAATCAATATTATATTATTCATGATGATTAAATTACATTTAATTATCCATTTTCTCAATGCTCGGATACATATATCAACAATGAAATTATTCTTGAACTCTTTCAAAAATAATGTGCTTTCTCCATGGATACTTGGAGATAAGGACAGGGTGATTGTATTGCTGGAGATAAGGATAGAGCGAGTGTATTGTTCCACGTATAGTGACTTGGATATTAAGATCACATCTCAAATCCAGATCTTACAGACTGATGAATCCATGATTCATTAACTTTTCTGTCGCATTTTGTCTTAAAACCCTTAACAAATACATGTAAATATCCATTAATTCTCATATTTTAACAAAACACCATTCATGTCTAAATATTCACTTTTAACCACTAAAATCATGTAAATAAATAAAGAACCAGAAAAATAAAGAAAAAGGCAGATTGAATATATGTATATATATACAATATGACTTAAAATATAAATATAGATGTAAGATATATTTATAGCCCAACCCCCGAGACCAAGTCAGCATGGATTGGTCGACAAACCAAAAAGTAGGGGGAGATAAGGAAAGAAAACATAAAAAAATAAAACATATACACTCTTCATTATTTATAAAATAAATACAAAACTTCAAAGAATTTTAATTATTTCATATGAACATATTTTCCACCAAACTCTTCTCCTAATTATTCCTAAAAATGTATATAAAAATATAAAAATAAGTTAAAAATATTACCCTATATATATGCCAAGAAACCCAGCCTGTAAATTGTCAAAATCTCAACTTCCGAACATCAAAACTTCCTCATACGAACTCCAATTTCACTCTACTCACCTTTAAAGTTCAGAAAATAATATTTTCTAATTAATAAAGGTGGTTTCATCGAATTTGGAGTCCGTTTGCAAAAAGTCGATTTTGGGACCAAAAGACAACGGGGTTTCTGGGCTATTTATTTTCTGCAACACACACTATTTATCATTTTCTTAATTTTATAATTTTTAAATTATTTCATGATCTTGTAGAATTATTTCATAATTTTTGGAGACTATTTATTATTTTAATAAAATCAAAAACCCTAAAATATAGATATAAATGAACTACCTAGTTACTTATCTTATTTATTAAAATATGTAAATTAACTTAAAAAAATCTATAAAAATTCATATAAACCTTATTTAATATTCTAAAAATTAAGAAAATATAAAATTAATTTTTACATATTTATTTATTAACTTAAAAATCTAAAACCTATTTATAAATACATATTAATTAATATAATATTTATATTTTAAATAATATTTATTATTTATAAAAAGTATTTATACCATAATTTAGAAAATTAATTTATTTAACTTTCTTGTATTTATACCTAATTAAAATAACCTTATTTACTAATTATTATATATTTTACAATGAATTTTAGTCTGTGGACAAACCAGGTGCTGACACTTGTCAGCACCTGGGACCTTCTTCTTCAAGAAGTAGTTCCGCCGGATCTGTTCGGAGCTGCTGACTTCCCTTAATTTTCCCGCGCCATTTTAGAGCCTTCCGACCGATCTCCATCGTCGAATCCCATCTCCTAACAACCACCTCCATCGCCGGCCGTCGATCTGACCTTAAAGCCCAATCTAACCCTCCTATTTAAAGCCCCCAAGGTCGCCATTTTTAACCAACTTTCCAACAACCCAGAGCTTCAGCTCCAGGTGAACCGACCCCCAACCTTCCAAGCTTCGCTCCGATCGACCTGAGGCGGTGACAGCACCGTGGAGGATCTAGCGAGGAGGAGGACAAGTCGGAGGATAGTTCCAAGGCTTCCGTGGCCTTGCATCGCCGCCCAGCGCGCGTCGGAGCTCCGGTCTTTGGCCGTCGTCGAGAAACAGTCCAGGTAATACACCTAGACATCCCCCAGGCCTTTCATCCATCTTGTTCGATTTTCGTTTCGATATTCGAGCCACGATTTGCGTGGCTAATCGCTTCTTTAGGTAGTCTAATCCTTTAGCTTAGACGCTCCACTGATTCCTTCATTCGATTCGTTTTACATTCGTTTCAAATCGATCATCATTCATCGTCATCTTTCCGCAACTGGTTGTTTAGCTGGAAACTTAAGGTTTTTCATCATCTTTGGAGCTTGAGATCTTTAACCCTCGGCCGATTCTTCACGAATCGAGCATACGATTGTGCTCTTTGCAGATTCAAGTTCGTCGCGAGGCATTTATTCGCCACTGGAAACCTTTGATCGCCATCAGGATTCGTCTCCAAAGATGGGTCGCCATCACTGAGCCACCTCCAGGAAGCGAAGATTGTCATCTTCGTCGACTCGCCACCACCGCTTGGAGCAGCGCCGGCCATCTCTCTACCGCGGGAGAGCTCGAGGGATGGAGGAGCCACCCCTCTGGCCCCGCCGGAGCGCCAAAGTCGTCGTCGGTCAGCCGTGATATATCGGAGAAGAAGACTTCTTCGCCAACAGTTTCAACCGCTCAAGAACAGCCGACGCACAGGTGCGCGACACGTGGAGCACCTATAAGCGTCCAATCAGGGCGCGGAAGATCTAATCGAGGTCGTTGAAGACGAACCGGTAGAAAATTTGCATCTCAAGTCCAGCTAACTTCCAGTAATACATCTCCGCCCCCAGGTTTTTGCTATTTGCATTTAGGTCCCTCTGTAGGGACCTAAATGTAAAGTTTTATATACTTTTCTTCAGAACAGTCCTTGAGGACCCAATTGCAAACATTTTAATTATAATTTTCTTGCGCTTATGGCCCTGGGCTGTAGGGGTTATTTCTACTTCGTGTGACCTCGGTTTTTGACGATTTCTTGAGGGTAGTTACACAACTACCCCAGCTACTTGGTATAAAATTTTCGTGGTTTTTTGATGTGTTTTCGACGTGTTTTGATTTTATCGAAAGCCGTCTTGTTTTGGTTTGTTTTCTTGTGTAGTTCGAGTTTGCGGCTCGAACCCCGTTTACCCTATTATATTGTATCACTTATATAATATCCACCTATTATATAATAAATAAATCTTTTTGAAAAAAATCTCCCTTTTTGAAAATTAAATAAAAATTGGAAAATAATAATATCAAATAAAAATCATAAAAATAAAAATCAATAAAAAAAGAGGTGATTTGACTTGATCACTTAGAGAAGAGATTTAGAATAAGATTACGAAGATAAAAATCTTGGGAATTTATTCTGCCTCCTTGAGTTCGACCCAGGAACACTTGCCTGGTAAAATATTAATGAACGGTTTTCCGACCGAAAACCGTAATTGTTTGATAGGTTTAAGAACCGATCTTGTTTCGCGGCTTTTGCTACAACCGACCACTTCCATTAAAAATAAAAAAAAGCCGCGAAACCGATTCTTAGCCCTCATCAAAATGGCGCCGTTGCCGGGGAGGCGTTAGATTCTTTTGATTTTTCATTTCTCGTGATTTTATTTTTTTTCTCTTCTCCTTGTTTCGCTTTTCGTACGGTTTTTTGTACGGCTTTTTTCGTGTTTCATTTTCTAAGTTTCTCTTTTGTTTTCTTACGGCTTTCTCGACTTCGCGGTTTTCACGGCTTTCTCGATCGGCTTTTCTTTGCTAACCATCTTCGCAGGGCCTACAGGATCAACCGGCTTCTTCGGAAGCCGAGCCAGTTGAAACAGTAGAGGTCGGCTCCTTCTTCACAAGTCGACTGCAGAGGAGCAGAGTAGTTAGTACACTTTTGTTTGTAAAAGAGAGAGAAAGGGAGAGAGTTGTAATAGACAATAAAAAAACCCCCCCTCCATTTTTTTTCGGGGCCTGATTCGCTGGATACCGTGTATCCGAGGATAAGGGTACCCACCGCGGCTTTTTATCGCTCATTGGTTTTCCGCGGCTTTTCTAGATGCTTGTTTAGGTTTTTTTACTCTATCTGTTTGTGCCGCGTAGCTAGTCTTAGGACTCGTAACCTAGGTTCTTGCTCTAGGGTTTTTAAGTAAAAAGAAAAAAAATCGATAGACGTTTCCTGAAAAAACCATAAAAATCGCAAAATAAAATCGGGACTGCTAAAAATATCTGACTTAAACCGTAAATCGATTCAAGTGATTTGGGGAGAGTAACCCCCGCACATTTCTTAGAGTGTGCGAGCTTGAGAGCCGATACTTAAGGATAGAGCCCAAACCCCGTATTTCTTGCGGGATACTACTGGGTCCATACATTTGATCGCTGTTCCTCAGTGGGTAAGCTTGGGTAGCCGGAAACGGTCTGGGTTTACTTAGTAGAGTGGGAGGTTTAGAGGACACTGCGCAAGGCTCCGTCCTCAAGTAATACGGGTAGCCGGAAACGGTCCGTACTTACTCCCATACTAGCTGAGTGCAAGCGGTCTCGTGTAAGGATTCGGGCCAGTATCTCGGGGAAACTATCGGGAACCTATTGGCTTGCTCAGCCCGCGTAATCGAAACGTTTGCTAATCACAACCCCAAAACCAAAAAGATAAAAAGGCCGAACTCTTACGGTCTTCATCAGGGTTGAGTTAGTGAAAACGGGGTTTGCTTTGTGTTTGTTTGCAGGACGTGAGTTTTCCGCGGCTTTCGCATTTCTCCCTCATTTGAATCGTACGCGTGCTCTCCCGACTTCCTCTTGACATCGAAGATGACGTCTCGACGGCTGTTCGGCTCAGACTCTGTGAGCTTTCGATCGTCCACCGTCGAGCGTACGTCTTCACAGGCTCGGGATGACCCTCTTCCCGAGCCGGTCCCATCAGATCTCGAGGTGAGTCAGACCCAGACTCCCTCGCCTCCTGGACAGACTATTGAGGCAGACCTTGACCTCAATACATCATCTAGATCTCCTGAGTACTTTTCGCTGAGTTCTTACGAGAGTTTTTACTTTACAGACGATCAGATGGCTCGCGGGAAAGGACCAGCAGCAGACGAGAGGCCACCAGCTGGGGACAATCAGGAGGGAAGAACAGAGCTGAACGGAGATGTCACGACAGGTATTCTCGATACATTACAACAGATGAATCTACAGATTCGAGAACAGTATAGAGTTCAGACCAAACTGCGGGCTGAAATAGCCGCACTGAGAGCAGGGGCCGGGAACCCGTTACCGCCTGCGGTTCCCGCAACTTTACGGGACGAGTATGACCCGGGCGCTAGAACGCTCCATCACTGGATTCGGCTACCGCCGAATCAGGGGCCATACGAACTCCGACCGTCCTTCATCTCCTTGCTTCCCAAGTACTATGGGAATGTTGCAGAGGAGCCGTTCACGTTTCTACAGCAGTTTGATATGATCTGCGGAACGGCTTGTTATCCAGGAGTGACGCAGGAAGCCATGCGCCTCAAGGCCTTCCCCGTTGCCTTAGCCGATAAGGCCCTTTATTGGCTGAGTCATTTGGGGAAGGAAATTTCTACGTGGGACGACCTGAAGTCCACCTTCCTGCGCAAGTATTTTCCTCTAGGAAGGACGAACATGATGAGGAGTCAGATCTCCAATTTTACGCAACTGCCGCACGAATCATTCCATGAGGCATGGGATCGATTCAAGGACCTGACGGAGAGATGTCCGCATCATGAGATCCCGATGAAGGTGCTCGTGCAGAACTACTTCGGAGGACTCCAGCCGGAAGTACAGGGGCTCATGAGTGCCGCATGTGGCGGCAGTTACTTGAATAAGGACGCCGAGTCAGTCTGGGCCATCTTCGAAGGGATGGCTGAGAACTCGAGAGTCGTAGACTCTACTCGGGCATTTCAGAAAGCCCCGCAGCCACCACATCACCGAGAACATCACAAGGTGGCGAATATCTCGGACTCTGAATCCAACACCAACATGGGCTTCATTAGCGAGAAATTGACGTTGGTGGATGTGATTCACAAGCAAGTCCAAGACCTACAACCGCTGCGAGAGTTGGAGAAACTCTCATCTCTACCTCAGCAGCTGAGTGATCTATCGAAGAAGGTCGCTGATCTTCAGATCCAGTACCAGCAGAACCAGACTTCTTCGAACGTATAATCAGCACGGAGGATCGCACCCGCTCCACCCACCCGTCATATACACTACGTCCAGAGCGAGCCCGAGATTCTACAGATTGATTGGCATGAGGATCAGTCTCATGCCAATTCCAGCCAGATCATCAGCATTGCAGAGATGGAGGTGGAGCCGCAATCCACTTTGGAGATCAACGGGATTTGGTATACTCCGATGCAGCAGTCGAGTATACCGAATCAGCAACAGCAGCAGCCGTACGATCATCCACAGCATGGACGTCCGCAATTCCAGCACCGCCAGAGCTTCACGCCGCAGCAGTCTCATCCGAATGTCTACCATCAGAGACCGCAGCCTTCATATCAGCACCCTGCCCAGTTTTCACCGAATTATTCTTTTTAGCAGCCGCAGCAGTCTTCCTCCACACCTCAGCGCTACTCCCAGCCTTCCACCTCTCAGCATTTCACGCCAAGGCAGGAGAGGCACAAGCCAGGGCCACCACACCGAACCAGAGATGTCTTCACAGGCCCAGGCGCTCAACCAGATCATGGATATGCTCAGTACGCTCCAGATCGCGCACAAGACTGAGATGGAGCAGGTTAACCGTCGTCTGGACGAGTTAACCGTGTCGAAGACCACTCTCCCAGGCCAGCCTCAGATGAACCCAATCAACAAGAGGAGGCATCCAGAGCAGGTAGATACTACAGGTAATATCTCGTTTCCTGAATTTTTATCTAACTTCATTCGTCTCAGGAGCGGTAGATCACCGCAAGCACCTACTGGAGAAGAGGAGAGGGCACCAGAGGAGCACGAGCTGAACCATGATCCTGATGCCGAGGAGGAGAAACCACAAGAGGATGAGGACGCAGAATCAAGAGACGGGAGCAATGCCAATACATCAGATTTGGATAGTGGCGACTCAGACGATGACATCACGCCAGATCTGGCAGAGAGCCCGGACAAAAACATTTCTTCTCCTGTTTTAGAGAGTTTTGTAAATAATTCTGAGAATCTCGATGTAAATGATGATTCTGAGTTGAATAAAACTTATGATTTTCTGACTGACTTTATTACTTTTCCCGATGCTTTGTTTGGAAAAGGAAAGAAAAAGACCAAAAATAATCTCGAATCTCCACAGATTGAAAAGTTACTCAAAGATCACATCTTTCTGGAGATCCATCTTCATGATGCCTTAGATCAATTTCCTACGCTCAAGAATCAATTGAAAAATAGATGCACCACGTGTAGGAAAAAGAGATCCAGAACAGAAAAGCATGTTTTGACTAAGGCAACATCCTGTGCGATACAGAATAAGCTTCCGAAAAAGAAGAATGACTCAGGGGCACATTATGTCAGATGCGAGATCGCAAAAGCCGAGTTCGATCGCACTCTATTAGATAACGGTTCCTCGATCAATTTGATACCAGCTTCCTTACTCGAGAAGCTCGAGTTAGGTCCTCTTTACAAATCCCGCGCGATCCTTCAGTTTAGGAACGTTATTGTAATCGTGCAGGGTCTGCAATTTCCAGTGGACTTTACGGTCCTAGATATGAAATGCTCTGCACAGTTACACTTACCCCGATCATTCTTGGGAGGCCTTTTCTAGAGACCGCAAAGGCTCTCTTTGATTATGATACAGGGAAGGTATCTTTTCGCGCCGAGGGCGAAAAGGTACATATAGAGATGGCGAGAGAATCAAACATTTTCAGTGATGCATCTTCAGATTTTCTGAGCTCTTTATCCTCCTGCGATTATATGGATGAGGTTCGTCTTGACGACCTCGAAAGATATCAGGTAGAGACCCAAGAATGTTTTACAGAGGACGGGTCCGAGACCTCAGGAGGTAATTCTTCCGATGGGACCTTATATTTTAGTCTGGATGATGAGAACCAAAGGGATCAGACTTCTGACGAAATCAATACATATCTTTCAGAATCAGAAACTTTACACAATTCCTCCGTCTCAGATGAATCAGAATTTTATCTAGCTGATTTATTCTCTTCTGATCATTCTGAGGAGTCGGATGATGTATTGAACATCTTCTGTAGTCCGACTCTAGGGCACATTGAGATGGTGGAGAATCAAATTGTAGACACATCACCTACCGATACAGATCCCCATACAACTACAGATGATGTTTCGACAGATCCAGATACTACCTTGCCAGAACTTAAAACTTTGCCACCAAACATGAAATATGCCTTCCTTGCGGGTCCACATCAACGGTTTCCGGTCATTATCAGCTCAACTTTGACCGATGATCAAGAATCTCGTCTGATGGAAATTCTAGAAAGAAACCGCAAGGCCATTGGGTGGACTGTATCCGATCTCTGCGGGATTAATCCTGCTTTATGTTCACATCATATCTATCTCGATCATGACAGCAAAACCTCCAGAGAGTTTCAGCGTAGGCTGAATCAGATTTTACGAGAAGTTGTCAAGAAAGAGATCACGAAATGGTGCAACGCAGGGTTCATTTATCCCATCTCCAACTCTGAATGGGTTAGCCCATTACATGTTGTCCCGAAGAAGTCGGGAATTCAGATGGTGAAAAACGAGAGTGGAGAGGAGATTCCAAAGAGAGTAACCACGTCGTGGCGAGTATGTGTTGACTACAGAAAGCTGAACACCGCGACGAAGAAGGACCACTTCCCTTTGGCTTTCATAGACCAGGTCATAGAACGGTTGACAGGGAAGGGGTACTTCTGTTTCCTTGACGGTTACTCCGGATACAATCAGGTATCAATTGCTCCTGAAGACCAGAAGAAAACCACCTTTACTTGTCCGTTCGGCACGTATGCCTTCAGACGGATGCCCTTTGGATTGTGCAACACTCCTGCGACTTTCCATAGGTGCATGCTTGCTATTTTTGCGGACATGGTCAGTGATTTTCTAGAGGTTTTTATGGATGATTTTTCGGTCTATGGTGAGTCCTTTGACGATTGTTTAGCGCACTTAGACCAGGTTCTGAAAAAGTGTTGTGAGGTAGATCTCGTTCTGTCCTGGGAAAAGAGCCATTTTATGGTTACTCACGGGATCGTATTGGGGCATGTCATCTCCCAGCGAGGCATGGAGGTTGACCCTGCCAAGGTGGATGTCATAAAGAAACTCGAACCACCATCCAACATCAAACAGTTACGGTCATTTCTGGGGCACGTCGGCTTTTACCGATGGTTTATCCAAGATTTCTCCAAGATTGCCCGACCGTTAACTGAATTGTTAGGCAAAGACATCGAGTTCGTTTTAAATGACAAATGTCTTAATGCCTTCCTCACATTGAAAGAAAAGATAATCAGTGCTCCTGTCCTACAGCCGCCTGATTGGTCTCTACCCTTCGAGATCATGACGGATGCATTAGATTTTGCGGTCGGGGCTGTATTAGGGCAGAGGAGGAATGGACTTCCCGTAGCTATTCACTATGCCAGCAGAACCTTAGATGACGCTCAGAGAAATTACACAGTGACAGAAAAGGAGACGTTGGCAGTAGTGTTTGCATTAGATAAGTTTCGATCATATCTGCTTGGCTCAAAATCACAGTTTACACCGATCACTCAGCTATCAGATTTTTAATGGAAAAGAAGGATGCCAAGGCACGCCTTCTTAGCTGGATTCTCTTACTTCAGGAATTCAATTTGGACATCAAGGATAAACCTGGAGTAAAGAATGTGGTAGCTGATCACCTCTCCCGATTGCAGTCAGATCATCCTTCAGAATAGTACATGCTACAGATCGCAGAGAGATTTCCTGACGAGAGAATCTTTGCGGTTACAAAACTTCCGTGGTATGCAGTCATAGTGAACTTTCTGGTCACACAGAAAAGTCCTCAGGGTTGGCCGAAGAACCGAGTTGAGAAACTAGTTTCTGAGGCACGATATTACCATTGGGAGGATCCGCTTCTTTTTCGCGAAGGACCGGATTGTGTTTACAGGCGATGTATTCCTCAGGAGGAATATAATAGTGTCCTCACTTTGTGTCATTCTTTAGAATTAGGAGGACATCATTCAGGAAGAGGACAGCGCAGAAGGTACTACAGAGCGGATTATGGTGGCCAACTCTTACCAGAGTTGCCTGCGCATTCGTGAAGAGTTGTCCAGATAGTCAGAGAGTTGTAGTAACAGTCAGTGCCAGAGATGCAATGTCGATATGACCTTTCATTATCTGCGAGATCTTTGACGCATGGGGCATAGATTTTATGGGACCGTTCCCTTCTAGCAGCGGCTTTGAGTACATTCTTCTCGCTGTAGACTATGTTAGCAGATGGGTGGAGGCTATACCCGCACGAACCGCAAACAGCAAGACCGTTTGCATGTTCCTAAGGGAACACATCATTTCGCGGTTCGGGATTCCACGTATTCTAATCTCTGATGGGGGTAGCCATTTCATTAATAAGGAGGTGAAAAAGCTAGTCAAACAATACAGCATCGATCACAGAGTAGCTTCTCCTTACCACCCGCAGACGAATGGCATGGCTGAAGTCTCGAATAGGGAGGTGAAATCAATTCTCCAGAAACTAGTAGGACCGGATAGGAAGAACTGGTCACTTCTTCTAGATCAAGTTCTTTGGGCATATCGTACTGCATACAAGACTCCTTAGGCACTTCACCATTCAGGCTAGTTTATGGAAAGCCGTGCCACTTGCCCGTAGAGATCATGCACAAATCTGAATGGGCAATTCGAGAGATACTGATGGATATGCAGAAAGCAGGAGCCAAGAGAAAGATAGATCTGAATGAGCTGGTAGAAATTCGAAATCAAGCATACAAGAACACACTCATCTATAAGGACAAAGTGAAGAAATGGCATGACAAACATATTCAGCACAAGAGCTTTGTCCCTGGGCAGAAAGTCTGGTTGTTCAATGCAAGGTTGAGAATTTTTCCCGGCAAATTGAAAAGCAAATGGGAAGGACCATACATAGTCATAAAGGTGCACGACAATGGCAGTATTGCGATATCAGATGTGTCACCTGGTGTAGAGCCGTTCGTGGTTAACGGGCAGATGCTGAAGCACTTCGTAGAGACTACTGATCATCTGGCATGTACTGAAGTGATCTACTTTGTACAGGAATCATGATCACTCCTTCACTTCCTCTTGTACAAATTCTTTTGAGCCATTCTTTTCAGGAGGTTCACAACACTTGTGCATTCTTCGTAGATCACAATCGTCCCCGTTTTTGCTCGTCTTCTATTCTTAGAATACCAGATCCTAAGTATAGGGGGACCGATTGCCCGCTGATTTACGTTTTATTTTTTGTACTGATTTTTTTGTATAGCCATTCTTTTTCACGAATCACTAGTCCCCAATTTTTGGCTACAATCTTTTCTATACTTAGGATGCCTTATCCTAAGTATAGGGGGGACCGAGAGATTTTGATGATTTCGTATTCTTTTTGTTTTGAACTTTCGTTATTTATCCTTTTTATTCAGTCATCCCGTTTTTGCTCTCCCTTGATACTTACGATGACCTGATCGTAAGTATGGGGGGGTTGACTGACTTGTGATCGATATCTTTTTTCACCCACTTTTACTTAGCACGAGTTATGTCCTCCTTTTTCTCTTTTGACGCTATGAGGACATAGCTCAAGCTAAGTATAGGGGGGTGCGTATATATTGTATATATACTTTCGTCCATAACTCGTACTTTTATGTACTTTCTATATCTATAAAATCCATAAAAAGTGGGTACGGGTTAATTTAAAATACACTCTTTTATTTATAAAATCCTTGTAAATAAGTAAAATATGATAAAAACTTGTATTTAAAACTTGTAATTAAAATTTGTATTTAAAATTTGTACTTAAAATATGTATAATACTTGTTTAAAATCCTATTTATTAAAACATGTATAAAAACCATTCAACCCTTGTAAAAAAACTTTGTAGATAAAACTTGTAAAATACATTAGACACTTAACTTAAATAAAATATATCTTGTAAATTTCATGAATAAAATCTTGTTTATAAAAATCATAAAATCCATAAAAAAAACAAAGTCCTAAAATTCATAAAATTACAAAAGCCTTAAAATCCATAAAAATGAGTAAAATTCAGAAAATATACTTCACAAAAACATGGTTGCATTTGCATTCGCATTTTTCAGAATAAGTTTGATTTCCCAAACTAAGGACTGAGTCTAGTCTAAAGGATGGAGCTTGATTACGACCTTTAACGTTCATTGTAAGGAGCCTGATTAGGAATTGGAATTTAGACTCTTCAGGTCTGGTGACTTAAAATCTTTGGGTTCCGTAAGACCATATTCGGGAAATCAAGTCATCTGAGCTTATGTAGACCATTTGGAGTCATCCGTACGACTCTACACCAGTGAACCAATCTTGAACACATGCACTCTGCACTTAGCTCAACTCGTATGGAGTTACGAAGGGCAGTACACCTTGGTAGTGCGTTCCTATCCTTATCTTTGCGGCATTGACGTCTAAAGATGGGAGAGATTGGGGTTGCGATAGTTGCTTCGGATGAGGGAAGGATCTGCTGACACAATTTTTCTAAGACCTCAAAAAAGGGACGGACTAAAAAGATGCTATATCCGTCGAGGCACAAAAAGATGAATGCAGTGCAAGCAAATTACAAAGTCAAAGCAATACAGAAGCCACCAAATAAGACCACAATGGTCCAAGCTTCCACCAAATATGCCTGCACATCTTAGTGGAGACTCAGCTACACCGGTTGGGCTTCACAAGGAGATGCGTCTACACTGGTCGCAATCCACTTCTTTTCTCATTCTTCTAACTTCTCCCTATATTCGATTGTGGACATAGCATAACTGAACTCAGAAGGGAATACCTCCCTCCCCGAGGAAAGAGTAGCGAGATGAGGAAGCTATAGGAGTGTATAGCCGGGATTGATGGTTTCTTCGGTTCTCTAAGCAGGAAGAGCTAAATCAATTCACACACTGTACAAGTTGACTTCAAGGATGATAGAGTTTGCGATATGAATAAGTGAGTCTGAACTAGCCGATGAAGTGATCTTGAGTAAGGATTATGGAACTTGAGGACTGTTGAGGATGAAATCCTAATCCTAGTTAAGGTTCCAACAAAATGCTTGTTTCAGGCCCGATCGAGCTCTGTCCTTTGTCTGTTCTCATGAATTGGTTTAGGAAAACAAATTCATTCTAACTTTCTTTCTTTTTCACTTACTTCTTCAAAATAAGTGTTTGCTAAGGGACTAGCAAAGTTTAAGTATATGGGGTTGATGAATCCATGATTCATTAACTTTTCTGTCGCATTTTGTCTTAAAACCCTTAACAAATACATGTAAATATCCATTAATTCTCATATTTTAACAAAACACCATTCATGTGCAAATATTCACTTTTAACCACTAAAATCATGTAAATAAATAAAGAACCAGAAAAATAAAGAAAAAGGCAGATTGAATATATGTATATATATACAATATGACTTAAAATATAAATATAGCTGTAAGATATATTTATAGCCCAACCCCCGATACCAAGTCAGCATGGATTGGTCGACAAACCAAAAAGTAGGGGGAGATAAGGAAAGAAAACATAAAAAAATAAAACATATACACTCTTCATTATTTATAAAATAAATACAAAACTTCAAAGAATTTTAATTATTTCATATGGACATATTTTTCACCAAACTCTTCTCCTAATTATTTTTAAAAATGTATATAAAAATATAAAAATAAGTTAAAAATATTACCCTGTATATATGCCAAGAAACCCAGCCTGCAAATTGTCAAAATCTCAACTTCCGAACATCAAAACTTCCACATACGAACTCCAATTTCACTCTACTCACCTTTAAAGTTCAAAAAATAATATTCTCTAATTAATAAAGGTGATTTCATCGAATTCGGAGTCCGTTTGCAAAAACTCGATTTTGGGACCAAAAGACAACGGGGTTTCTGGGCTATTTATTTTCTGTAACACACACTATTTATCATTTTCTTAATTTAATAATTTTTAAATTTTTTCATGATCTTGTAGTTTCACCATAAATTATTTCATAATTTTTGGAGACTATTTATTATTTTATAAAAATCAAAAACCCTAAAATATAGGTATAAATGAACTACCTAGTTACTTATCTTATTTATTAAAATATGTAAATTAACTTACAAAAATCTATAAAAAATCATATAAACCTTATTTAATATTCTAAAAATTAAGAAAATATAAAATTAATTTTTACTTATTTATTTGTTAACTTAAAAATCTAAAACCTATTTGTAAATACATATTAATTAATATAATATTTATATTTTAAATAATATTTATTATTTATAAAAAGTATTTTTACCATAATTTAGAAAATTAATTTATTTAACTTTCTTGTAATTATACCTAATTAAAAAAACCTTATTTACTAATTATTATATATTTTACAATGAATTTTAGCATGTGGACAAACCAGGTGCTGACACTTGTCAGCACCTGGGACCTTCTTCTTCAAGAAGTAGTTCCGCCAGATCTGTTCTGAGCTGCCGACTATCCTTATTTTTCCCGCGCCATTTTAGAGCCTTCCGACCGATCTCCATCGTCGAATCCCTTCTCCTAACAACCACCTCCATCGCCGGTCGTCGATCTGACCTTGGAGCCCAAGCTAACCCTCCTATTTAAAGCCCCCAAGGTCGCCATTTTTAACCAACTTTCCAACAACCCAGAGCTTCAGCTCCAGGTGAACCGACCCCCAACCTTCCAAGCTTCGCTCCGATCGACCTGAGGCGGTGACAGCGCCATGGAGGATCTCGCGAGGAGGAGGACAAGTCGGAGGATAGTTCCAAGGCTTCCGTGGCCTTGCATCGCCGCCCAGCGCGCGTCGAAGCTCCGGTATTTGGCCGCCGTCGAGTAACAGTCCAGGTAATACACCTAGACATCCCCCAGGCCTTTCATCCATCTTGTTCGATTTTCGTTTCGATATTCGAGCCACGATTAGCGTGGCTAATCGCTTCTTTAGGTAGTCTAATCCTTTAGCTTAGACGCTCCACTGATTCCTCCATTCGATTTGTTTTACATTCATTTCAAATCGATCATCATTCATCGTCATCTTTCCGCAACTGGTTGTTTAGCTGGAAACTTAAGGTTTTTCGTCATCTTTGGAGCTTGAGATCTTTAACCCTCGGCCGATTCTTCATGAATCGAGCATACGATTGTGCTCTTTGCAGATTTAAGTTCGTCGCGAGCCATTTATTCGCCACTGAAAACCTTTGATCGCCATCAGGATTTGTCTCCAAAGATGGGTCGCCATCACTGAGCCACCTCCAGGAAGCGAAGATCATCGTCTTCGTCGACTCGCCACCACCGCTCGGAGCAGTGCCGGCCATCTCTCTACTGCGGGCGAGCTCGAGGGGTGGAGGAGCCACCCCTCTGGCCCCGCCGGAGCGCTAAAGCCATCGCCGGTCAGCCGTGATAAATCGGAGAAGAAGACTTCTTCGCCAACAGTTTCAACCACTCAAGAACAGCCGACGCATAGGTGCGCGACACGTGGCGCACATGTAAGCGTCCGATCAGGGTGCGGAAGATCTAATCGAGGCCGTTGAAACGAACCGGTAGAAAATTTGCATCTCAAGTCCAGCTAACTTCCAGTAATACATCTCTGCCCCCTAGGTTTTTGCTATTTGCATTTAGGTCCCTCCGCAGGGACCTAAATGTAAAGTTTTATATACTTTTTCTTCAGAACAGTCCTTGAGGACCCAATTGCAAACATTTTAATTAGAATTTTCTTGTGCTTATACCCCTGGGTTGTAGGGTTGTTTCTACTTCGTGTGACCTCGGTTTTTGACGATTTCTTCAAGGAAGTTACACAACTACCCCAGCTACTTGGTATAAAATTTTCGTGGATTTTTGACATGTTTTCAACGTGTTTTGATTTTATCGAAAGCCGTCTTGTTTTGGTTTGTTTTCTTGTGTAGTTCGAGTTCACGGCTCGAACCCCATTTACCCTATTATATTGTATCACCTATATAATATCCACCTATTATATAATAAATAAATCTTTTTTGAAAAAAATCCCCCTTTTTGAAAATTAAATAAAAATTGGAAAATAATAAAATCAAATAAAAATCATAAAAATAAAAATAAATAATAAAGAGGTGATTTGACTTGATCACTTAGAGAAGAGATTAAGAATAAGATTACGAAGATAAAAATCTAGGGAATTTATTCTGCCTCCTTGAGTTCGACCCAGGAACACTTGTCTGGTAAAATATTAGTGAACGGTTTTCCGACCAAAAACCGTAATTGTTTGATAGGTTTAAGAATCGATCTTGTTTCGCGGCTTTTGCTACAACCGACCACTTCCATCAAAAATAAAAAAAAGCCGCGAAACCGATTCTTAGCCCTCATCAAAATGTTTTTTTTTGTAAATCAAGGTCGTAGATCTAATCTTCTCATTGAATCTGAATCACATTCAGATCAAGGTCCAACATTTGGACTAAGATCAGATCACTTCTCTATGAGAGGAGCCACTAAAATCCAGACATGTTTCATCACTCCCTCGGAATGGAAGAGTCATGGTTATACAATCGTTTATGATCACATCACCCTTAGGTATTCCTAATACATGTACATCCTGTACTGGAAGACCCAGAATAAACCCAAAATTTTAGATCTCTTTTAGATTGTATCCTTCAGGATTTTATCATTAAGGTTCTCATTTGATCATTGGGAATCGGTATCGATCATATACTTTCCAAAAGCATATATCATACCTAGGTATTGATCAAATACTTTCCAAAAGCATATATCAAACCTTACAAATTCAGTCAAGCATCCAAAGAGAGACGATCGTGCACGGAATTTGATTCTTCCCAATTTCTCATGAGTGAGCTCATATCTTCCGATTCAATAATGAACATGTATGATCCCTTTAAGAGATTGTATTACTAATATGCCCTTGCATGCACACCAGCACGTCGGTGTATAGACCTTTGTTAGGTCATCAAGCTATTGGTCTGCCAAATGTACATATGCAGGCATATAGTAACACATCTGTCTTTGGTCAGAGGATGTGTGCTTATATCATGATAGCATAAGACGTAAGAATTTGGTTATCTCAATCTCGTTAAGTTAGCTCTTTGACCTAACTTATCTGACACCTTTGAATCTCTATTCCTATGTAGAGAACCTACATTAAGAGTTCAGTTAGATATCAACCTTTACAGAAAGGATTTACATCTCCTTCTCAAGCTGGAGATCATCTCTTAATAATCATTTGATAGTGCTTGATGAGTCCTCAATCTAACTCTTTAGATATTCATCCAAGCACTAGCCTCTATGATTCAATAATTGAATCAACAGATGTATGATCATCAAGATGGCCATGGTACATAACCACAATTGTACTAAGGGACCTATTATGCAAATTAGGTATTCTTCATTTCAAATTAGGGAATGATATTTGCAATAACATTTTTTGCATAATGGCTCGTTGTGGGCTCGCATGTCCAACACACAACTCTTTATGATATGTCTATTCTAGAGTGTATGTTTATTTCCAATAAATTACAAAATAAACAATGAATGTATTCTAATATCTAGATCATAGAGACATTCTCTTAGACTAAGGGCTCTCCCACTAAAAATGTGTAGTCTATCTATCCAATGGAGATTATTCCAACAATTGAAACAACGCTCATGGGATGACTATTAATCCTTAAGATCAAAGTTTCTAATCTTTTAAAACATATGCAACCAATTGCATGTGTTGTTAGAAAAATGAGATACAATTATCAAACTCTTATCTTATCTAATAAGTAAATCAATTTCAATGATGATATGTAAAAGTAGAATATGTTGATGCATTATCTAATTCATTCCCTAAGGATTCTAGATAGTCCATATAGTCATACTTTCAGAATATCAGCTTTTTGTAGTATTGGCATTCATCCAACTCTTGTATGTCATATATATGGAATTCACAGAAGAATAGTCAACTCTTTGACTTTCCTTCTTACTTGGGTCTGACCTATACTTTCAATGCGCTTCCTTGATCTATAAACAACATTTGCTTAAGATAAAGGATCTCTTAAATTGAACATGTCCTCAAGGGACTTTAATATAAGACTATTTCAACATTTATACATGTCTCATCCTATTCGTACAATATGAATATTATGAAGCATCATGAAAGACTTGAGTATAGATAGTAGAATGATGACGTTCATCATATCTACATCCATCTTAACCTTTAAAAACTTTGATTTAGGTAGGTACTCAAACATTTTGAGTACATCATCTCCTATGCAGATACCATCTTGCATAATGCAGTGAACCATGTCATTCATGATTAAATGTTGAGAACACATATGTTTACCAAATCATCTTCTTTAGTTTATAAGGAATTTTGACAATTGCGATCATCATCAACATGTTACTTCCAAAGCACACTCGATGAGAGATCAATACTTTATAGACAGACAAACCATAGATTGGTGTCTTATTGTCTATTTCATTATAATTCTTCATTATGATGAGGAAATTTCCACATTGTAATCACATACATTATGTGTACAACTTCAAGTACTTCATATTGATCATGGATCCAATCCATGACATTATACCAATTATGATCGAGTATAATTTTGAGTGGGTTTAATGAAGGTAATTTGAAATATTTACTTTGATTAAGGATTCTGTATCAAAGTTATCTTTCCTTTTAAACACTAAAAGTTCATTCCCTTATTCACTTTCAAAGAAAGAGATATACTTACCATTATATCTCTAACAATATATGGGATCTCCTTTCTATCTTTGTTACATCTCAATAATATGAAAATTTCAACTCGAATAAAGACAAGCGGGAACTCATTCCTCCTTGCAAGTCCAAATTACATTTCCCAATTAGGTCTTTAACACTTGGGCCCACCATCCCTAAGGTGATGTTGACCCATTGTTAATTGAACAAACTATCAACAGGAATAGAACTCACTATGTGCAATCCAATATCACTCCAATATTATGAGGAACCGACATTGGGGTCATTATACAGCCTTACTCTTTCAAGAAGTAAAAAGCCCAATCCATGTGTGCTTGTATGTTGGAGTTATCATTTAGCACAGGCGTCTCCAACATACAATCCATGGCAACGGAACCCTTCATCTTGACGGGATACCATGTATGTCATTTATATTATCCTTGATATCCCATTCAAATTTTTAATAAATCATTATAAATCATATTCTTATAATTAATTTTTCCAAGAGAATTACATCTTTATTCATAATAGAGTGTTGATTTTAATTTGATCTAATTAATTTAATCATATTAAATCAATTTTCAATCCAATCAATCAACCAACAAACAATTAGGCTTGCTTTATATTACCATATAGTACTATGCTTACACAAGTATGTATTATTCTTGATTTTTAGTAATTAGAGTTTAATTTGATTTACACATATAACTCTACCATCGAGATGGATCAAGCTAGGTTGGACAAACAATGATAACAAGGAGTGCATCCACTCCAAATATTGTGGAAGGTGTCAATTAAGTAACCCATTAACATGTCCATGGCCTAGACATTGTCACCATAATGACTCAAGAACAATAATCGTTAGATCAATTTACTTATGGTTTTATCGATCATTCCTTTAATGAACTATTATGCTATATAGTAATCTCTCAGAAATCTTAGTCATCTTAAAACAAATTTGAGATCCTAAATTTCTAGTCATATCAAGCAGACATGTTGGTTTTACATGTAAAAGTTGTCCTACACTTATTGTAGGATAAACTAGAGTTTTTTCATGAAACATTCATTCAATGGTGATTGATGTTTAATCAAATATTTTAAAAAAATATTATACATTAATTAATCGTATCAAATTCATAACTTCTATGATTGACATTGAATTATAAACAATTAAGAAAGTAGTCTTGGTGATCCAATCATCATCCGACCCATATCCACTAAATATGGAATATCTAGGGTAAACGGAGTCGGAATTTCATGAAATAAAATTGTGTGGTTTTCTAGTTTAATTACCTACATAATTAAAGTGTTTATTTTATATTTCATGATGGAAAAATAGTGGCTAAAAATTAATTTGTTACAAAACCGTGAATACATGCAAAAACAATGTCGTCGCGGGAACTTTTTTGAATTTCAATTTATGCATCTTTGTTGTCAACAATTAGATATTATTTTGGGGTCGTATTAATACATTATAAATATATTTTTTTGTATAAAAAATTCATCAAATAATACATAAAAAGAGGCTTTTTATTTTAGCAAAAAAATGATTCAAAACATGCATCAAATGCAAAATAACGAGTCCCCGCACATCCGATACAAAATATGATTCAACTAGGGCTTTGGATCACATCCAAGACCATCGACCATGGCTCTGATACCATTAGAAGATTAGGGTTTGGGCCTTACTGCATCACGGAAGAAGATCACATCAAATGCGATCAAGAGCGAGTAGTCATACTAGTTGCTCAAGGCAACAGAAATTAAAATTTTTAAAGAGATGAAACTTTATGATATGAGAACACTTCTCAAATAATTTCATCAAGATCACAAATAAGTTATAGGAATACCTCTTGAATCGTAGTTGCAATCCTTTGTCTCTAAAGTAGTAGACATCATGTCTCAAGTCTGATTCGACTGAGGAGATGCTTGCGAGCATGTGGATGAGACACGTGCTTTCATAATACAACTCGACGATTCGTGTGTTGAGTATCCTAATTTTTTCTCATGAAATCTGACATTTTTTCAGGAGCAAGGAGAACCGAAGAAGACGGAGATCCATGAGCAGTCGATCCGACAGCACAACAACATGGCGACAACGATGATGCTCTTTGGGTCAAGATGTGGATGGCCACTCTTGAGAGAGAGAGAGATGGGGAGTGTAGAGAAAATGGAGGAGAGAGTTCTCTCCTATAATTATGTTGTAGAATAAAAGGATAGATCTACCCTTCCTTTTATTTTTTTGGATGTCCGTGGATCACAATCCATGTGCTCACAAAATCAATGGTTTAGATTGTTTTGTGCATTTCATCAATGGCCATGATTTTGTTGCATAAATTTGCAAAAAGAACTTTTATTAATTTAAATTAAATTAAATATATTGATTAATCTTTAAAATAACTTAATTCAATAAAATCAATAAGCATAGAAGGATTAGGAATGAGCCAAGCCTCCTTCCAATCATGGAGTGGATGACCACCTTGATTTAGGACACAAGGGTGGTCGTCCATCCTCCATAAGTGGAAGGTGGCCTCCATCTTCCAATTATGTGACCTCCATTTATCATAAATATGATTAATATGAATAGTGATATCCACATTATTTATATCCTTGATAATTAATTCATATTTAATTATCTTGGATCTCCATTCTCACGTATCTAAAAACTATGAATAATATTCATATTATTCATGATAATTAAATCACATTAATTATCCATTTTCCAATGCTCAGATATATTATCAACAATGGAATTTTTTAACTCTTTCAAGAATAATGCGTTTTTTCCATGGATACTTGGAGATAAGGACATGGCAATTGTATGTTCCACGTATAGTGACTTGGATGTTGAGATCATATCTCAAATCCAGATCTTGAAGATCTCTCAAAGATGTTTGATTAAATCAAAGACATAAATCTAATATCCTCACTGCATCTAAATCGTATTCAGATCAATGTCAAATATTTGGACTAAGATTATATTACTTCTCTAATAAGAGGAGTCGCTAAAATCCAAACATGTTTCATTACTCCCTCGGAATGGAAGCGTCATGGTTATACAATCATTTATGTTCACATCACCCTCGAGTATTCCTAATATCTGCGCATCCTACATGTTGGGAAAACTAGAATAAACCTGAAGTTTTAAATCACATTTAGACTGTCTTCTTCAGGGATTTATCATTAAGTTTCTCATTCGATCATTGAGAGTTGGTATCGATCATATGCTTTCCAAAAGTATATACATCATACCTACAAATTCTTGCCATGCTTCCAAAGTAAGACGATCATGCATGGAATTTGATCGGTCCTAATACCCCATGAGTGAGATCATGTCTTCTGGTTCATTAGTCAACCTATATGATCTCTTTGAGTGATCGTATTACTCATATTCCTTTGTATGCACACCAGCTCGCTAGTGTATAGACCTTGATTAGGTCATCAACCTAACGGTCTGCAAAGTGAATATACTTAGACATATAGCAATACATCTGTCTCCGGTCAGAGTATGCATGCCTATATGGTGACAGTATACGGCATAGGTCTTTTTTATCTTGATCTTGTTACGTCAACTCTTTGACCTTATCAAACACACCGAATGTATATTCCTATGCAGAGGACCTACGTCAAGAGGTTGGCCATATCTCGGCCTTTAGAGAAGGATTGGCATCTCCTTCTCAGGCTGGAGTTCTTTTCTTAATAATTATTTGACAATGCTTGATAGGTCCTCAATCTAACTCTTTTTAGATATCATCCAAGCACCATCCTCTATGAATCAACATTTGAATCAACAGTATGATCATTAAGATGGTGTTGGTACATAACCCTAATTGTACAGAGGGACCTATTAAGCAAATTAGTTATTCTTTATTTCAGATTAGGGAATGATCTGTAATAACATTTATTACATAATGGTTTTTTGTGAGCTCGTATGTCTAACACATCATCCTAACACCGTAGCTCCTCACCCTTCTCATCCACGTGCACATCCAGCTTCACTTCGTGGTCGAGGATCATTGTTTCAAGCCAAGGAATGATTTCTTGCAGGAATAGGAGCGTAGAAGCACTTGGAGTAGGGTTCAGAAGCTCATCTTAGAGCTCCAAGTCCTCTTGTTCTCTACGCCCCTTAAGATGGGCCCATACTCATCTGATACACCTCCAAACGAGGTGACATCCTAGGAAGTCATACCACCCATCGATGAGATGATTGGTGGTCGTAGGTGCAAGGAACGAAGGATCGAAGCTCGCATGTCAGCTACTCTACGGGTGTTCTTCGTGACACCCCCAGGATCGTCCGATCAATATCTACAACCCAAATCAATTCTGGATTGCTCAATATTTGGTGAACCGGTATGCCCACCCTCCCCTTGATCTGCGATAAGTGCACAATGTGGAGCTCCTTGCGCTATCAGATATCATGTCTTAAAGGGGTGAATATCAACCAAGCCCCTCCACTCTTTTGTATTTATTGCTTGGTAAATATTAAGTAAAGTTCAAATATTTTTGGAAATATTGTAGTGGACCCCTCGAAATTTATTTAAATTACATCTAGGTCCCTTGTTGACTCACCTCATGTGGTCCCCCGTGTGAGGCACGAAAATTCTGCATAAATGCCCTCCCATCTTTTGATATTTATATTCAATTCAGAAAATTGTAATATAAGTGTAAAACTTCAGGGTATTTGGCACACAAACCCTTAGCTTTTATTTTTATTGCAAAAATATCCTTGTGAGCATTGTATTTTATTTCTGCATTTATATTTAAAACTAGCTCATGTGCCTTAAACATTCTAGGGAAAATGTTGTAGATGTCTACTTATGTTGATGCATGCCACAACTTTTTTATTTAGGAATTTAAAGTATTTTTCCATATATTAAAAATATAATAGGAGCTAAGTATTCCCTATTTACATATAAAACTACAAAAAAATATAAAACCTCCTTTAAAATTCCAAAAATACTGTATATTATTATATATTGAAACTTCAGACTAAAAAATATAAAAATATAAAATAAAGAAATAAAAATTTTAAAACCCTAAAATCCCTATTAAAATAAGTAAAATACCACAAAAATAGAGAAATGGTTTTTTATTTTATATTTTTATTTATATTAATATGTATATACTAAAAATAGTTTTGGGAATTTTTGGACTTATTTTCTATTTTTAAAACCTAAAACCACTCGACCTATATATCATCATTACTGTTTTGATATTTTTAATACTTTAAAAATACCTAAAACTTAAAAATATATATATACTCCCAGAAATATATAAAAATATAAAAACACAAAAATATTTTATTTTTTGAAATTCGACTATACAGTTATATTTAAAAATTTAGAACCCTATATATATTATATATCTTATAATACTTATATACTTTATATTATTATACATTATAAATTCCTAATATATATATTTCAAACCTTAAAAAATAAAAAGGATTGTTCTTGTATATATTTCTATAGATTTATATATTATATATCTTTTATATTATTTATAATATTTATATTAGTTGTATTATTATATATAAGTATATAGATATATATGTTATATCCTAAAAAAAGAAACTAAAATTTTGTAAAATTAGAAAAAATAAATATAAAAATATAAAAATATAAAAATATATAAAACATTAAAAATACATAAAAATTAAATATAATTAAAACCTACAAAAAATTCAAAAACAGCGGAAAAACTATAAAAATATTTATTATTTAATTTTATTTATTATTAATTATACATATCCGGTTTGCTCTTAGTGGTTTGACCCCTACACTTATTGTTATACACATCTTATGTAGGGTATAGTAAATTTCACCTTGTATTTCTTTATTTTTATGTTTATAATTGTGGGTTGATTGTTCGGATACTACAGGCTCCTCCACGACCAGATGTCAGGCACCGCTGATCGATCTCCTCAACATTACTATGGCCATATTAATAATCATACAGTCATTGATTCAATGGTTGAATCATAGAGGTTGGTGTTTGCATGATATATAAAGAATTATATTGAGGACTCATCAAGCATCGTCAAATGATTATTAAGAGATGATCTCTAGTCTTAGAAGGAGATGGCAATCTTTCTCTAAAGGCTGATATCTTACCGAACTCTTGATGCAGGTCCTCTGCATAGGAATAGGGATTCATAGGTGTCAGATAAGTTAGGTTAAAGAGTTGACTTAACGAGATCGAGATAACTGAGACCTATGTCGTATGTTCTCACGATATAGGCACACATCCTCTGATCGAAGATAGATGTATTACTATATGTCTGAGTATGTACCTTAGGCAGACCATTAGGTTGACGACCTAATCAAGATCTATACACCGGCGGGCTGGTATGCATACGAGGGAATATGAGTAATACGGTCTCTCAAAGGGATCATACATGTTAACTACTGAACCGGAAGATATGAGCACACTCATGAAGTATTGAGACAGATCAAATTTCATGCATGGTTGTCTTGCTTTAGGAGAATGATAACAATTTGTAGGTATGATATATGCTTATGGAAATCATATGATTGATACCAACTCCCAATGACCGGATGAGAAACCTAATGATAAAACCCTAAAGAAGACAGTCTAACTGTAATCTAAAACTTCGGTTTATTTTAGGTTTTCCAGAGTGCATGATGTACATATTTTAGGAATACTCAAAAGTGATGTGATCATAAACGATTATATAACCATGACACTTTCATTCTAATGAAGTGATGAAACAGGATTGGATTTTAGTGACTCCTCTCAATAGATTAGTAATCCAATCTTAGTCCAAATGATTTACATTGATCTAAATGTGATTTGGATGTAATGAGAAGATTAGATTCACCATTTGATTTGACCAAACATCTTTGAGAGATCCTGGAGATCTAGATTTGAAATATGATCTCAATCCAAGTCACTATGCATGGAATGTACAATTTCCATGTCCTTATCTCCAAGTACCTGTGGAGAAAGTGCATTATTCTTGAAAGAGTTCAAGAAAAATTCCATTGTTGATAATATATCTGAGCATTGGGAAATTGAAGATTAAATGTAATTTAATTATCGTAAATAATATGGATATGATTCATATTGCTTGTACACATGATAATAGACATCTAATATAATTAAATATGATTTAATTATATAGGATATGATTAATGTGGATATCATTATTCATAATAGTCATAAATATTATAAATGTGATTTATAATATGTTGGAGAGATTCAATTATAAATAGTATTTACGTATTAAATGTTAATGTGAATGGGAATCACATTTAATAATTTATTGTAAATGAAATTTACACTTATATTAGATATATGAATATGATTCACAATTGTCAGTGGCATGACTGAAATTATCACAAAATAATTTGGAATTGTTTTGGTGAATTATTTTGCAACAAAAGTTATTGCACATGTTGAATATATGTTGAGATATGAGATTTCAACATATTTGGAATGAATGATCCTCCTTTCCATACAAGGGGGGATGGCTACCTTGAGCACTTCAACTCGGTGGTCGTCCACCCTATGTATGGAAGGAGGCTTTCCCTCCTTCCAAGTTATTCCATGTTTATTGCTTTGATTTAAATTGAATTATTTTGATGGATGTTCAATGTATTTAATTTATTTTAAAGTAACTAATAATTGTCGCAAATTTATGCAACAAAGTCATGGCCATTGATTGAAATCACAAAATCATCTACAACATTGATTTTGTGTGCACATGTATTGGGATCCATGGACATCCAATATGCTATGAAAGAAAGGCAAGTCATTGCTCTTTCTTTACAACAACAATTGCAAGTGCAATTTCTCTCCCTCTATTCTCTACATGCCATCTCCCACCCCCCTCTCAATATTATGATCGTCTACTTATTGACCTACAGAGCCTCGTCTTTGTTGTCACACAATTGTGTTGCCAGATCGACTGCTCGTGCACATCCGCCCTCTTCGTTGTTCCTTTCACGTAAAGAAGGCGTTGCATTTTGTGAGATGAAATCAAGAGATTCATCGCTCCTATCTTTGTCTTGTATTGTAAGAAGTACACATCTCATCTGCGTGCTTGATAACACTCCCGCACCCTATGTTAATTCGAGCAAATTAATGTCCAAATTAATTAATGTGATTCGTTGCAGTCGAATACGAGGGGTTAATCAAAAACCACTTATCAATTAATGTTAAGTTAATTTTAAGCGGCAGATATTTTTTTTTACTTGGTAGTATCCAAGGTCGAACTCAGGGAGGCATCTGTCTCCTTAGGTGAATTTTAGCAAGTGTCCAAGTGTTGATTTTCGAGGAGTAAATTTTTTTTGGTCTTTTTTTACTTTTTATGCAGACTTATGCAGACAACATAGGCCAATTTAACATTTCAATTTAATTAATATATCAACTGAAGTCCAAAAATTATGAAAATTGGCCAGATGGTTAATGATGATGAAAATAACCTACCCTAATTTTTTTGGATTTTTCAGAAACTAATTAAATTTACTATGAATTAAATAAACAGACAGGGTGATTTTCAATATTTAATTTTTAATAAATATCAATCCACAATTTTTTCAAGAACTAAAATTATTCTAGGTGGCTCTAATGATAAGGGACCTAGGAAAATTAACAGATCTTAATTTCACTGTGAAATGAATTAATTAAAATTAATCTAAGAAAATCACTCAACAATTTATGTAGGCCTCGATATACATGCAAATAACATGAAATTTTTATCGTATGCTAAGAATAATGTCCTTAAGCTACTGTGAATTTTTGATGATTTTTGAAAGCTCAGAGAATTAACTACAAATTAAAAGGTGTCACTGGGCAAAATATGTCAAAAATTCACCAATTAATTCATTAATGATTCAACTGAAATTACAAAAATATGACAAGTAGACCAATAGATAGAGGACATAATTCTCAACAAAATGCAATTTTTGGATTTGCCAAATGATGTAAAATGCAACCTAGGGATGCGTGCAAACACAGGGGTATAAATGCAATACAGGAAATTAAAAATACAAGAAGCAAATATGCAGACAGGGACTAAAATGCAATTACCTATAATGCGGGGGACTCTTGTGCAAAATCTCCACAATGCACGTGCTCCTCACGTGGGGTCTGCTTCACAGGGACTTCTTTGCAAATATAAAAAGCTCCAGGGGCCTCTGTGCAAAATTACCCAGGCTGCATGTGCTCCTCACGTGGGCGGCCTAGGCTCGGATGGCTGCGGCGGCTCGGAGCGAGGTTCGGGCGCTTTGGAGGTCCGGAGTTAGGTTCGTGCGACCCGAACCTAGGCTCGGAGAGGAGGGTCGGGCCAAGGCTACGTGGCCTTCTGAAGGCCCTCGGATCAAGATGGATCTGAGGGTTGTCGGTGCTGACGCGTGGCGTGTCCTCGGGTCTTTGGATCGATGATGATCCTATGGTCGAAGGCGAGTCCGGTGGCGAGCGACGTGGCGATGTGAGGGCCGTTCGATCGACGTGATCGGACGGCAGCTGTTCGTCTGCCCCGAAGACCCTCCGCCGCCTGCGGAGGAGAAGGCGGGGCTCCGGCGAAGGTGCTGCAGCTCCGCCCTTCCCTCCCATCGTCAGTGGAGGTCGATGGCGAGTCGGAGGGATCTCGGAAGATTCGCGGATGGTCGATGAAGGCTCTGGTGGCCTCAGAAGTGAGAGAGGGCCGTCGGGAGTTGCTGACGACGAAGCTCGAAGTTGTCTCCGATGAAGCTCCGATCAGTGACAAATGAATTACCTGCAAGGGTCAGAGACTAGCCGAAGCTCGTGCGTGCTTGTGTGGAGAGGTGAAGGTAGTCGGCGAGGCCTACGGCGAAGGGGGGGCGGTCGGGCGATGGAGCTCCAGCCAAATGGCGGAGTTGGTGATCGGAATGTTGCGAGGGGCGTCGTCGGAGGTCGTGAATGGTGACGCGAGGATGAGAGCTTCGACGCGAAGCTCAGCGAGATGAAAGGGAAGCGAGAGAGTGACCGGTGACGGTGAATAAAGTCGGAGAAATCAGAAATAAAAACAAGAAACGATCGGAGAGGAAATGTAGGATTTCACCTGGGGATTGGGCCTCCTACTTGAGGTCCAGGTCGTCGCTCGAGGGCCGGAGATCGCCCGAGCTCGTGCAGCTGCTCGTGGGAGTCGCTGCGACACGGCGGAGCTGCCGTGGATCTCGCCGGAGCTGATACCCTTCGTCGCTCGAAGACGCGTCGAATTGCTGTCACCAATGGGAAGGTCTGAGCTCAAGGAAGCTCTCTGGAGTGTCGGATGCGACTGAAGGTCGCCGGTGGTGGCGTATTTATAGGTTGAAGGTGGTGGGTTGGCTGGTGACGAGGCGAGGTTGGTGGTCGACGTGGGGCGACTCTGGTGGAGGTGGTGGAGCGTGAGGGAGCTGGCGAGGGTGAGGGATGAGTGGGGCTTATCGTGGGGGTGTTGGCGGACTTAGATGGTGGCTGACGTGCAGCCGGAAATAGAAAGGGGGTGCCCCTCCCGCAAGGCAAGCGACGTGGGAGAGAGGGGCGCCCAGAGGTAGGAGACGAGGTCTCCACCGTTGGATCTTGTGATCCAACGGTGGTGATCGAAGCGTGGCGGGCGGGTAGGATTAGATCAGGGGCTCGGTGATGATGGCTGCGGTGGAGCCACGTGGCGAGTTGCGGACGAAGCGCCATCGGGCAGTTTGGATGAGACCGAGGGGCTGATCAAGCGGTCTATGAGTTGCCACGTGGCGCGCTCTGCGCGAGGCGTTGACGTGCGGTTAAGATGGAGCACGGGGAAGATCTGATGGCTATGGATTTAGGCGCGCGTGGGCAGAGCTGGGCCCTTGGATCTGAAGCGAGATCCAACAGCTGAGGATGCAGGCGGATGAGGCGAGGGGAAGCGGGCCGCGTGGCGCAACCAGAGGGCGCCACGTGGCCTGCTATGAGTGGCTGGAGGAAAATACACGTGTAGAGAGAAGAGGGGGCCGAATTTGGAAAAACTCAAAACATGAAAGTTGTATATCTCGATGAGATCTACAAGTTTCATGTTGACCAAAGACGGAGATGAGGTCAAATATGATACATAAATATAAAGATACAATTATACACCTATGTAGTATACAAAATGGCCCAAAAAACCCAACTTTCTCATACGAGCTCCAAATTCAATGAAATTAGTCTCATTTTGAAGGTCTTGTAATATGTAGTATTCTAAGAGTAAGTAGACCTAATTCGGAGTTTGTATGAGGGCTTTATGTGTATTTTAGTGTACAAGGGGTCTAGGGTTTTATTGACTAATTTACAAGGGGGATTTTTGGCATTTTTCCCTATATTACTAACTAAGGAGTACATCTTATAGAGAAGAGGTTATTTTAGAGAATGGATATTTTACAAGGGATTATTGGCTTCTTATTTAAATGCAAATGAACTGCTAAGATGCATGGATTATGAATGTATGCATGAATGCTATTTATGCAATATAAAGGGAAATATGCCTCTATTTTCTCGGGAACAAGGCTCTATTTTTGACTTTTGAAGTTTTGAATCACAGATTCATCAACCCCCTATACTTAAACCTTGCTCGTCCCCGAGCAACTAAATGAAATGCAAGAGTGAAATGATTTTGGGTTCCAAACCAAGGTCATGAACAAAAGTTGAAAATGGAGCCTGACTCGACCTTTGGATTAATTGTGTGGCGGAACCTTATTTGGACCTGAACTTAAGACCTAACAGACTTCAAGTTCCACAAGTCTTCTATTCAAGACGCCTCAATAGTCAGGTCAGAACAAATCCTCAAACGCAAATTTCTGATGACTATGATTCTTACTTGTACTGTGTAAGTGATTTGTAACTCTCCACATCAGAAATGGCTCGGAACCAGCCTCCTCTAATAAGGTAACTCAATAACCCGGTTCGGTAACTCTCTCCTCGAGGAGCGGGGTATTCCCTTCTAAGTTCAAGTGCGACCAACTCAAGAGGAGGGGGTATAGAAGAGAATGGATGGTAGCCAGTGTAGCTACCTATCCCGGGATGCCTGACCAGTGTAGCCAAGTCATCCAGCTGCATTTCTTTACTAGTATACAGGCTCCGATAGGTATTTTATTTTCTCTTGGACCTGTCTGATTTTTTTGGAGTTTTTGCATTTTTTTTAAGAGCAGCATGTACATCAGGAGTTTTTCCTCTTGAGCCAGTAGACTATCCCTCTTTTGAAGCATTATTGCAACCCACAGCATCCTGTCCTTAGATGTCAACACCACCAGACTAGGTTGAGACGCACTACCCTCCCTAGAGGAGGACGGATGTTTCCACCCGTGTGCTACTCCAATCTGAAGGATTCTACCTCCTCACCACCTCATCAATGAAGAGCTACGTGCATAGTGCTTGTCCAAGTTAGGTCATTATCTAAAAGAATCCTGCGTATGCACGAGATATTCTACTTAGACTAATCAAGATGACATGTGAACATAGACATGGGGACTCAAAGAATTAAGTCACTTGACCTGAGAAATCTTAACTCCAGTTCCTATAAGGTTCCTTTGAAATTAGGTGGATTAAGGTCAAATCAAGTCCATCCTCAATATCTACTCATAACTTGGTCCAGAACCCACTAGCTTTTCACTTTGCATATGCAAAGTATGCAGATGAGATGAGATGTCATGCTATGAAAATTCAAGACTCTCTTTTTTTCTTGGATGCAGATATGATATGCATGAGTAAATAAGAAGCCTCTTTTTATTTTCATTTTTTTTTTCGATTTTTACCCACCCGTAATTATCGTAAAATATATACAAAAATACGCGAAAGTACGAGCTATGGGTAAAGTATATATGTAATATATACACGCCCCCCTATTCTTAGCGTGTGCTATGTCCTCAGAGCACGAAGAGCGAGGAAAAAGACATAGCTCGTGCTAAGCGTAGGAGAGCTAAAGGAACAAAAAGTATAGAAGTCGTCTCGCCCCCCTATACTTAGGCTCTGGCAGCCTAAGTGTAGCAGAAGATCAGAAAAATGGGGCGGACGAGGGAGAGATGGGAAGTGGATGAGTATCAATGCGGGCATCGGTCCCCCCTATACTTAGGCTCAGGTCAGCCTAAGTATCGGTAGGAAATGAGTATGAGGACCAATGTGATCTGAAGAATGTACAGTGAATCGACTCGGGTGACCCCTCCCCCCTATACTTAGGATTTGGTCATCCTAAGTATAGTCCAAGATAATGGTTCGATGATTGTGGGGATGGGTTACTAGAATCGCAGGGGTAAAGGATAGGATGTACAAGACTGGTGGTATACACAGATGAGTCGGTCTGAATCTTTCAAGATGCTGCTGATGGCTGGAGTTCATTGCTGCAAGGTCTCATACGCGGCTTGAGGTGTATCTGCTGTATCTTTCTTGCGTATGAATACAATCTCCTCCACATGGACTAACTTCTCCTTGGATTCGACGAAGTGCTTCAACAGCTGTCCATTCACTAGGAATGTCGGTGCATCATCTGCGAGATCTGAGATCTCGACACATCCACTATCATGCACCGTATGGACGACAAATGTTCCCGTCCACTTAGACTTCAACTTGCCTTGGAAAATCTTCAGCCTAGCATTGAACAACCATACCTTCTATCCAGGAACAAAGGTCTTTCGTCTTATATATCTATCATGCCAACGCTTCACCTTGTCCTTGTACACCAAACTGTTGTCGTATGCTCGATTTCTGACTTCCACAAGCTCATTCAGATCCATGTCTCTCTGTTTCTGACCCAGGTGTGTGTTCCAGTTGACCTTTTTTATTGCCCATTCTGATTTGTGCACTAACTCTGCGGGCAAATGGCACGGCTTTCCGAATACCATTCGGAATGGGGAGGTGCCTAACGGTGTCTTGTAAGCCGTCCTATACGCCCAGAGGACTTGATCCAAGATCTGAGACCAGTCCTTCCTGTCAGGGCGGACAAGCTTTTGCAATATGGTTTTCACCTCCCTATTCGACACCTCAGCCATACCATTGGTTTGTGGGTGGTAAGGACTCGTGACACGGTGTTTGATGTTGTAGTCCTTCAGGAGTTTCTTCACCTCCCGATTCACAAAGTGGCTACCCCCGTCTGATATCATCATTTTGGGAATCCCGAACCTAGAGATTATGTGCTCTCTGATGAATTTACAGACAGTCCTGCTGTCTGCGGCTCGGGTCGTGATAGCCTCCACCCATCTGGACAGATAATCTACCGCAAGAAGGATATATTCGAACCCGTGGCTGACAGGGAATGGGCCCATGAAATCGATGCCCTAGGCGTCAAAGACATCACAAATGATGACCGGCTGCATTGGCATCTCATCCTTTGAACCAACGGTTCCTCCCATTCTCTGGAAAACTGGGCACGACTTCGCGAAGGCGGTGGCATCGTGAAACAGAGTCGGCCAGTAAAAGCCACACTGAAGTACCTTCCATGTGGTCCTCTTCCCGGAGTGGTGTCCTTCTGCCTCTAAGCTATGGCATAAAGAAAGGACACTCTGGTATTCCTCCTGAGGAATACAACGTCTCCAGACACAATCCGATCCTTCAAAGAAAAGGATCGGATCCTCCCAATGGTAGTGTCTTGCGTCCGACTTTAGTCGGTCGATTTGGCTCGTGGGCTAATCTTCGGGAACTTTCTTGGAGACAAGATAATTCATGATGTTGGCATACCATGGGAGTGAGTCGATAGCAAAAATCGACTCGTCAGGGAAGGAGTCTCGAATCGGTGAAACCTCGGAAGTATTAAGATCTTCGAGATGAGAAAGATGATCGGCCACTACGTTCTTCTTTCCAGGCTTATCACGGATGTCCAAATCATACTCCTGGATAAGTAAAATCCAACGAAGGAGACGCGCCTTCGCGTCCTTCTTCTCCATCAAATATCGTAGTGCCGTGTGGTCTGTGAATACAGTTACCTTGGATCCGATTAAGTGAGATCTGAATTTGTCCAAGGCAAACACTACCGCAAGCATTTCCTTTTCTGTAACTGTATAGTTACACAGAGCATAATCAAGCACTTTGCTTGCGTAGTGTATTGCAAACGGGACGCCATCTCTTCTTTGTCCCAATACAGCCCCAACAGCATAATCAGAGGCATCCGTCATGATCTCAAAAGGTAGAGACCAATCTGGGGCTTGTAAGATGGGTGTGCCCATGATCATTCCTTGTAAAAGCTTAAAGGCCTCAAGACATTTGTGATCTACAATAAACTCCATGTCTTTGCCTAAAAGCTCAGTTAGCGGTCGGGCAATCTTAGAAAAATCCTTGATAAATCTTCGATAAAATCCGACATGCCCGAGGAACGACCGCAACTGCCTTACGTTGGTTGGTGGCTGGAGTCGTCTGATCACATCCACCTTGGCAGGGTCAACCTCCATTCCTCTCTTAGAGATGACATGCCCCAACACTATGCCCTCCGTCACCATGAAGTGACTTTTCTCCCAGGAGAGCACCAGATTAACCTCACAACACCTTTTGAGGACTCGGTCCAGATTCCTAAGACAGGAATCAAAAGAATCGCCGTGGACCGAGAAGTCGTCCATGAAGACTTCCAGGAATTCACCGACCATTTCGGCGAGTACAGCAATCATGCACCTTTGGAAAGTACCTGGAGCATTGCATAACCCAAAAGGCATGCGCCTGAAAGCATAGGTACCAAAGGGGCATGTAAACGTGGTCTTTTCCTGGTCCTCCGGAGCTATGGCTAGTTGATTGTAGCCTGAGAACCCATCTAGGAAGCAGAAGAATTCTTTCCCCGCTGGTCTTTCTAGGATCTGATCAATGAACGGTAGGGGAAAATGATCCTTCTTCGTCGCGGCATTCAGGCGTCTGTAATCCACACAGACGCGCCACGACGTGGGTACTCTCGTCACGATCTCCTCTCCGTCCTCGTTGGTGGTCGTCTGAATTCCTGACTTTTTCGGGACAACATGGATTGGGGCGACCCACTTAGAGTCGGAGATTGGGTAAATAAAACCCGCGTCGCACCATTTTTCTATCTCTTTCTTCACTACCTCTCGTAAATTTGGATTCAACCGGCGTTGGAATTCACGAGAGGGTTTGGCTTCGTTCTCCAAGTAAATATGGTGCGAACATAGAGCGGGATTTATCCCGTGGAGATCAGAAATGCTCCAGCCTATCGCCTTGCGGTTTTTCTCCAGGATCTCTAGCAAGCGAGATTCCTACTCCTCAGTCAATTGCGAACTGATAATGACCGGAAATTTCTTGTCTTGGCCCGCAAGGAAGGCATATTTCAAGGTTGTGGGTAGGGGTTTGAGCTCAGGAATGGTGTGATCGTCTAGAAAATCTGGCTCAATCTGATCTGGTTCAGTGTTGAACGTGGCTGGATCGTCTTCTGTGATAGCTGCCACCAAGCGCGGCTCTGGAGTCAGATCGTCAAAGATCTCCATGCAATCGACAAACGCCTCGTCCGACTCGTCATCCTCATCTTCCGATTGTCCTAAGGATGTAAGGACTGACAGGCCCAACTGGGCCTCTACGTCATTGAAGATGTAGGGCGATGCAGGCTCAGAGTTGTACTCATTCCTAAGGATCTCGCAGACTGACTCATGCACTGGATCATCTTCGAAGGAGATGGACACGTCGGTGCTGGCTGGGTTCTGTCTCCGTGGCACAACTAAGTCTACATGCTCGCAGTCTGTTCCGGTAGAAGAGTACTCGGTGCTGGATTCGGAGTCCGGTCTCTGCCATCTTATCTGCTTCATTTCAAGTTCCTCATCTCCGCCTGGAGTTTGGAACTGAATCTTCCCATTTTTATAATCAAATAAGGCCCCCGCTATTCTGAGGAAGGGCCTTCCTAAAATGATCTGGGAATCTCTCCAATTGCGAGGGGTTTCCATATCTAGGACAGTGAAGTCCACCATGTATTCTTGTCCCTCGACTTTGATCACAATGTTCCTTATCTCTCCTTGGGACCTCTTAGTAGATTTGTCCGCAAACTGTAGAAGAGCTCTAGATTTCCTAAGAGGTCCGAGATTAAGCCGCTCATAGAGGGTTGTGGGCATCAAGTTGATCGAGGAACCATTGTCTAGGAGAGTGCGTCAAACGCGATGTCATCAACATGACTCACTACGTAATGTGCACCCATGTCTCTTCGTTTCCGAGGAAACGAGTTCTTTATTGCACAAGTCGTGGCTATTGATAAAACGTGTTTCTCAACACGGCTTTTAGTCTTCCTGCTAACCCTAGTAGGTGTGCATCTCACCTTAAGGTATTTTTGGAACGCAGGGGTCATTTCCACGAACTTGTCAAAAGGGATTGTGACCTTGATGTGTTTATTATAGAATTCAGCCATCTCAGGGTCATCTTTTTGGATTTTTTTGATTTTCTTCTTTCCACCCTTGAGAGCTCGGGGGAAAGGGATTATTGACTCTAACTCAGGTTCTGGAACTGAAATATTCTCATTAACTGCTGGAACTGAGTTCTTAACATGACTCTGACTCTGACTCTGATACAGACTCAGACTTGGACTCTGACCAAAAAGAAAATGCTGAGACGAAACCGGTGACGCTTCTTCCGCTTCTTCTGGACGATCCTCCTCAGATGGAGGTGCGGGCTCATCGGTGTCGTCTGACTCTACGTGGATGCGCGAATGCTGCTTTGAGGACTCAGATGTCCTCTTCTTCTGCTGGCGATGGTGGTGGTGATGCTCCTCCTCTTCTTCCTCCGAATTCTCCTCAGGTAGAGTTTCGGAGGCTCCTTCCTTTTGCGCCCGTGCCCGATCAGGTATGGTCACAGTCCTTCCGCTCCTGAGGGACATATGATTTACATTATCGTACGAAAGGATCTCATGTTCAGATAAATAATTATCTGAATAGTATACCTGATCTCGAGGTCGGCTCTGGCCCTAGTGTGCGCTGTTCGGGTTGGCCTGAACCTGTGCGGGAATTGGAGTCCCTAGCGCCATTTGTTGGTCCTGGGCACGAGAGACCCGATTGATGTCGGTTCTCATGCCCAGGTAGTCATTCTGCATCTGTTGGACCCTATCAGACAGGGTCTGGATCGCCAAGGTGAGGGACTCCAATTCGGTGGGCTGGGCTGGCTGCTGTGTGGATGCGGTCCTGTATTGGCCCTGCTGGCCGTGCCGATACTGCTGCTGATGGGACGGTGCTGGCCCCTACTGGTAGGTGCGCTGCTGCGGCTGGTACCCCTGTTCTGGCCTGGACTGGAAGCGCGGGACGGTAATGGGCCTGGTCTCTTAGTAGACTGGGGATGGACGGTGTGGCTGATCCTTCCCCATCTCGATTTGCCGGACTATTGGGTCACGGCTATACCAAAGCCCGTTGATCTCGTATACTGGCGGAGGCTCCTCGTATTCCGTTTCCACTTGTGGGGGTGCATGATGGTTCTGCTGGGTATAAGTCTGATCCCAGCTGCTCTGAGACCCCGGTGTCTGTTCCTGTACAAGATGGACTCGATGTACAGGTACAGGTGGTGCAGAAGGGGTAGGTATCTTGATCTTAGCTACCTTTTCAGAGAGTTCCTCCACTTTCTTTGGAAGGCTCGAAAGAGACTCCATCTCCGCGACTCTCTTGTGGATCTGCTCGACCATGGTAAGCTTGTCGGCAATCATCCCCATGCTGGGGATGAGGTCCTCAGTCAGATCTGCAACAGTCCTTCTAGTTGTCTCATTGGATAAGATTGAGGGAGACAACTGATAGGCCCTTGTGGCCTGTGACCTGCCGGTTTCTGCCATATGTTCTAGGATCTTCCATACAGCATGCTCGTTCTTGTTCAGATAGCTTCCTCCACAGGCGGCGCTGACTAACCCCTGCATGTCTGGGGTTAGACCACAGAACAAGGTATGGACTAAGATCGCCTTAGAAATGTCGTGGCATGGGCATTTCTGTACTAAGTCATTGAACCTGTCCCAAGCCTCATGGAAAGGTTAGCTGGGTCCTTGAGCGAAGCTGGCGATCTTCGTTCTCATCTGATTAGTCCTACTGAGAGGGTAGAACTTCTTCAAGAAAAGATCCTTGAACTGCATCCAGGTAGTACATACCACCCCTAAGTTTTTCAACCAATGAGAAGCCTTATCTCCTAAGGCAAAAGGGGTGGCCTTCAGCCGAATATAATCTTGGCCAACATTGGGATGGCTAAGATTGTTGCACACCAATTCGAAGTCACGGAGGAAGGTGTATGGTTCTTCACTGAGGTTTCCGTTGAACTTCGGAAGCAGACTAAGGAAGTGGGGCTTCAGCTCAAATGCTTGGTCGGGAACTGCAGGTGCTAACCAGTTTTGGATCTCGTTCTCCGCCGGGTTGTAGGTATCGACCATTGGTCGGTCGATCCCTTCAGCTACTATGATCTGTCCCATCCGTGCCGTGAGATCTGCATTTTTCTATTCGGCTTCGGCGAGGTGTCTAAGAATCTGTCGCATCTGGTCCTCATCTGGTGGCATCCTTGGCGGCATCTCGCCCTCCAGTTCTGGGGATTGGGAAATAAGATTGGTGTTAGAGGGCAAATCAAGGAAGGGATTACCGAGGCGATGGTCTTCCTCGGTAGTCTCGGAGGAGATAAAAGGGTTGGTTTGAGAGTAACCACCCTGAGCATGAGGGAACCAGGACTCAAGGGGGTCATGAGTCCTGGGTGGTCCAAGGTGCGCTCGGACCGATGAAGATGAATTACTCGGGGGACTCATAGAGAGATCAGTGAATAACGCGTCGAGATCTCCCCAGTCACTCATCTTGATGAAGCGAGAAGAAGACAGGATTTTACTCCTACCTGAAGCAAGCAAAAAGAACAATCCAAGACCCTGGGTTCACACTCAACATAGTGAAGGACTCGAAGTCGAGTCCAATTAATCTTGTAGTTTTTAAGTGTGATTTTCAAGAAAAAATAGCATGGATTACACGGCCTAAAGGGAAGTCGGCTCAGAGCCGGATGCGTCTTCCCTGTTTATCCTGTCGCCTAAGATACCGCCGCTCCTTCCTTTCTTCGCTCCTATCCCAAGCCGATGGATTTAGTGACCACGCCCCTATCTACCTGCAAGCAGGCGGAGGCTGACAAGGCCGGAACTTCACCCCGGGGGGTTACTGGCAGCTTGTCGCAAAGTACCGCAATTTCGCCCCTATCTACCTGAGACAGGCGGAGGCTACTTGGTACTAGTCAAAGAATCTGAAATTTATTCGGCTCGTGATATTTGCTAGGATCAGTTAGAACGTGATATGGAAGACGGGGATTTGGGCTCTACCTTAAGGTGTTCACACACACTCAAGTACCCTCACTCAGCCTGAATACAAGGTCGGGGATTAATCTCCCGCAAACAATTTTCAAATTTTATTCTCTTTTTGGTCAATACTGTTTAGCAGTCCCGATTTTAAAGTTAAGTTATCACTTTATTAAGTCCACCACAAAGCACGCCTATCGGACAGTCCCAATTTCCTGTTTAATTTAAGTGAGAAAATCAGAGGGGGAAATCGAGAAAAGCCGATGCAAGTTGAAATCGATGATGCGTATGCTGAGTAGAGAATACTTACAGTGATCCCTTCGCTTTTTGATGCAGGATGCAGAACAGAATTGAAAACTTTATCTACATGCAAATGCAGGCGATGAAAGCCGCTCCTAGACAGGCAGTTCTATTAGCGTGAAGAAAAGTTTAATTTTGACTAAGTACTGCGGTCTAGGTGCGTCTTTTAAGTGTATTGTGTGGTCCTATTGATTACGAGCACAAGCAATTCCTAGATTGGCTCGGGGAGCCGCTAGTGCAAGCTAAGTTACAATTCACCCACACAACACACGGGACACAGTTCCACTATTTTTACAAACGCGAGAACCCAAACGGGAACCGCGGGAAAGGATGCGAAGAAAAGAAATAAAATGAAATAAAATTACAAAGCCTCTCTTTCACTCAACAAAAATTTAAATGCTAAGTCCTCGAAGCGTTGCCGACTCCTCGTGGTCCTCGCACAAAAGATAAATGGAGGTCAGAGAGTTACACAAAAATAAAATAATGCAAAAATAAATGAGAGAAAATAATTACAAGAAAACCGGGGGCCAGACTGCCCGGGGAAGGAAAATCAAACACTCAATAATTTGCTGAAATTTAACCTAAGCCATGCCTCCCCGGCAACGGCGCCATTTTGATAACACTCCCGCACCCTATGTTAATTCGAGCAAATTAATGTCCAAATTAATTAATGTGATTCATTGCAGTCGGATACGAGGGGTTAATCAAAAACCACTTATCAATTAATGTTAAGTTAATTTTAAGCGGCAGATATTTTTTTTTACTTGGTAGTATCCAAGGTCGAACTCAGGGAGGCATCTGTCTCCTTAGGTGAATTTTAGCAAGTGTCCAAGTGTTGATTTTCGAGGAGTAATTTTTTTTTGTCTTTTTCTACTTTTTATGCAGACTTATGCAGACAACGAAGGCCAATTTAACATTTCAATTTAATTAATATATCAACTGAAGTCCAAAAATTATGAAAATTGGCCAGATGGTTAATGATGATGAAAATAACCTACCCTAATTTTTTTGGATTTTTCAGACACTAAATAAATTTACTATGAATTAAATAAACAGACAGGGTGATTTTTAATATTTAATTTTTAATAAATATCAATCCACAATTTTTTCAAGAATTAAAATTATCCTAGGTGGCTCTAATGATAAGGGACCTAGGAAAATTAACAGATCTTAATTTCACTGTGAAATGAATTAATTAAAATTAATCTAAGAAAATCACTCAACAATTTATGTAGGCCTCGATATACGTGCAAATAACATGAAATTTTTATCGTATGCTAAGAATAATGTCCTTAAGCTACTGTGAATTTTTGATGATTTTTGAAAGCTCAGAGAATTAGCTACAAATTAAAAGGTGACACTGGGTAAAATATGTCAAAAATTCACCAATTAATTCATTAATAATTCAACTGAAATTACAAAAATATGACAAGTAGACCAATAGACAGAGGACAAAATTCTCAACAAAATGCAATTTTTGGATTTGCCAAATGATGTAAAATGCAACCTAGGGATGCGTGCAAACACAGGGGTGTAAATGCAATACAGGAAATTAAAAATACAAGAAGCAAATATGCAGACAGGGACTAAAATGCAATTACCTATAATGTGGGGGACTCTTGTGCAAAATCTCCACAATGCACGTGCTCCTCACGTGGGGTCTGCTTCACAGGGACTTCTTTGCAAATATAAAAAGCTCTAGAGGCCTCTGTGCAAAATTACCCAGGCCGCACGTGCTCCTCACGTGGGCGGCCTAGGCTCGGATGGCTGCGGCGGCTCGGAGCGAGGTTCGGGCGCTTTGGAGGTCCGGAGATAGGTTCGTGTGACCCGAACCTAGGCTCGGAGAGGAGGGTCGGGCCGAGGCTACGTGGCGTTCTGAAGGCCCTCGGATCAAGATGGATCTGAGGGTTGTCGGTGCTGACGCGTGGCGTGTCCTCGGGTCTTTGGATCGATGATGATCCTACGGTCGAAGGCGAGTCCGGTGGCGAGCGACGTGGCGATGTGAGGGCCGTTCGATCGACGTGATCAGATGGCAGCTGTTCGTCTGCCCCGAAGACCCTCCGCCACCTGCGGAGGAGAAGGCGGGGCTCCGGCGAAGGTGCTGCAGCTCCGCCCTTCCCTCCCATCGTCAGTGGAGGTCGATGGCGAGTCGGAGGGATCTCGGAAGATTCGCGGATGGTCGATGAAGGCTCTGGTGGCCTCAGAAGTGAGAGAGGGCCGTCGAGAGTTGCTGACGACGAAGCTCGAAGTCGTCTCCGATGAAGCTCCGATCAGTGACAAATGAAGTACCTGCAAGGGTCAGAGACTAGCCGAAGCTCGTGCGTGCTTGTGTGGAGAGGTGAAGGTAGTCGGCGAGGCCTAAGGCGAAGGGGGGCGGTCGGGCGATGGAGCTCCGGCCAAATGGCGGAGCTTGTGATAGGAATGTTGCGAGGGGTGTCGTCGGAGGTCGTGAATGGTGTCCGAGGATGAGAGCTTCGACGCGAAGCTCAGCGAGATGAAAGGGAAGTGAGAGAGTGACCGGTGACGGCGAATAAAGTCGGAGAAATCAGAAATAAAAACAAGAAACGATCGGAGAGTAAATGTAGGATTTCACCTGGGGATTGGGCCTCCTGCTTGAGGTCCAGGTCGTCGCTCGAGGGCCGGTGATCGCCCGAGCTCGTGCAGCTACTCGTGGGAGTCGCTGCGACACGGTGGAGCTGCCGTGGATCTCGCCGGAGTTGATACCCTTCGTCGCTCGAAGATGCATCGAATTGCTGTCACCAATGGGAAGGTCTGAGCTCAAGGAAGCTCTCTGGAGTGGCGGATGCGACTGAAGGTCGCCGGTGGTGGCGTATTTATAGGTTGAAGGTGGTGGGTTGGCTGGTGACGAGGCGAGGTTGGTGGTTGACGTAGGGCGACTCTGGTGGAGGTGGTGGAGCGTGAGGGAGCTGGCGAGGGTGAGGGATGAGTGGGGCTTATCGTGGGGGTGTTGGCAGACGTAGATGGTGGCTGACGTGCAGCCAGAAATAGAAAGGGGGTTCCCCTCCCGCAAGGCAAGGGACGTGGGAGAGAGGGGCACCTAGAGGTAGGAGACGAGGTCTCCACCGTTGGATCTTGTGATCCAACGGTGGTGATCGAAGCGTGGCGGGCGGGTAGGATTAGATCAGGGGCTCGGTGATGATGGCTGCGGTGGAGCCACGTGGCGAGCTGCGGACGAAGCGCCATCGGGCGGTTTGGATGAGACCGAGGGGCTGATCAAGCGGTCTATGAGTCGCCACGTGGCGCGCTCTGCGCGAGGCGTTGACGTGCGGTTAAGATGGAGCACGGGGAAGATCTGATGGCTATGGATTTAGGCGCGCGTGGGCAGAGCTGGGCCATTGGATCTGAAGCGAGATCCAACGGCTGAGGATGCAGGCGGATGAGGCAAGGGGAAGCAGGCCGCGTGGCGCAACTAGAGGGCGCCACGTGGCCTGCTATGAGTGGCTGTAGGAAAATACACGTGTAGAGAGAAGAGGGGGCCGAATTTGGAAAAACTCAAAACATGAAAGTTGTATATCTCGATGAGATCTAAAAGTTTCATGTTGACCAAAGATGTAGATGAGGTCAAATATGATACATAAATATAAAGATACAATTATACACCTATGTAGTATACAAAATGGCCCAAAAACCCAACTTTCTCATACGAGCTCCAAATTCAATGAAATTAGTCTCATTTTGAAGGTCTTGTAATATGTAGTATTCTAAGAGTAATTAGACCTAATTCGGAGTTTGTATGAGGGCTTTATGTGTATTTTAGTGTACAAGGGGTCTAGGGTTTTATTGACTAATTTACAAGGGGGATTTTTGGCATTTTTCCCTATATTACTAACTAAGGAGTACATCTTATAGAGAAGAGGTTATTTTAGAGAATGGATATTTTACAAGGGATTTTTGGCTTCTTATTTAAATGCAAATGGACTGCTAAGATGCATGGATTATGAATGTATGCATGAATGCTATTTATGCAATATAAAGGGAAATATGCCTCTATTTTCTCGGGAACAAGGCTATATTTTTGACTTTTGAAGTGATGAATCACAGATTCATCAGTGCTCATAAGTGCCTCCTCTGTCGAGTCGAACTTGAGACAAAAAGTTTCTTCATTTAGAGACACGATCTCAATTACGCTTCAAGATGTAATCCTTGTACTTGTTTGTGTTATTGATGAAATGATTTGAGAAGTGTTTTTGAATCATGTGGTTTCATCTATTTAAAATTTAAATCCTATTTTCATGAGCTACTAGTAAGACTAGTCGCTCTTGATCGCATGTGATGCGATCTTCACGCTTCCTTGATGTGATAAGTCCCAAACCCTAGCCTTCAAGTGGTATAAGAGCTAGGTTAAAGTTCTTGTATGTGATCCAAATCTAAAGGTAACAAGGTTTTGTATATCGGTTGCACAGGACTCGTAGCTTTTTCTTAAGATGCAAGTTTCGAAATTTTTTTGCTAAAACAAAAAGATCTTATTTCTTCAATGTTTGGATAATTTTTGTGTATAACAAAATATATAATGTCTAAATATTTCCCCAAAACAGTAGCCAATTCTTGGCACCAAAAGTGGATAAAATAAAATTTGAAAAATTATCGCAATGAAATTATTTTTGCATGTATTCATGGATATGTAAGAAATTAATTTTTGCTTACTCTTTTCCTATTATGAAAATTGAAATAAACACCTTAATTAAATAGATAATTAAACCATCAAACTACTCGAATTTATTCCGTGTGATTCCGACCCGATTTGCCCTAGATAATCCATATTTAGTGGAGATGGGTCGGATGATGATTGGATTATCAAGATTACTTTTTTTAATGTATCTGTCATTATATAAAATTCAAGGAAATTATGATTTTTTCATGGTTAATTTATGTTTTATATATTAGATATTTTGATTAAATATTAATTGACATTAAATGAATGTTTCATGATGAAAAACCCTAGTTTAACTTCTAATAGTTGTAGGTCAACTTTTGCATGCAGAACATGTTTGCTTCATATAACTATAAATTTAGGATCTTTAAAAATATTTAAGATGCCTAAGATTTTTGAATGATTACTATATATGTAACATGTTGATCACCAAGAGCATGTAATCGATAAAACCTCTTACTATAGTTTGTGACAATTATGTTATCTTGAATTGATTCGGTGATGGTGTCTAGGTCATGGATATGTTAGTGGGTTAACTAATTGGCACCCTGTATCATAGTGGAAGAGATCCATGTTAGCATAATCTATTTGAACTGGCTTAATCCATTTTGAGGATGGGTAGCATGAGAAGTCCCTTCGTACTTTAATCAACTAATTAGAATAACACAATTGTACAATGTGAGGGTGTATACTATATAGTAATATCAAGCAAACTCTAATTGTTTGTTGTGGATGACTTGGATTGTTAATTTATTAAATATTATTAAATTAATTATATCCAACTAAATAAATACTCTATTATAAATAGATATGTAATTCCCTAATAAGAATTAATTATGTGAATATGATTCATAATAATTAATTAAAATTTGAATGAGATATGGAGGATTATATAAATGGCATCCATGGTCTCCCGTCAAGGCGAAGGGTTCTGTCGCCATGGATTGTATGCAGGAGACGTCTATCTGAAGTGATAGCTCCTACATATAAGTGCAAATGGAACAGCCTCTTTCCTTCTCGAAAGAGTACAGTCGTATGTGTAGTGACCCTAATATTGCTCCTCATATAATTGTGATAGTATTGGATTGTGCATAGAAAGTCCTATTCCTATTGATGGTTCATTCAATTAACAATGGGTCAACATCACCTTAGGGGTGATGGCGGGTGTTAAAGATCGAATTAGGAAATGCAAGTTGGACTTGTAAGAAGGAATGAGTTCTCACTTATTTTTATTCGAGTTACAGTTTCTCATATTGTTGGGATGTAATAAAGGTAAAAAAGGAGATTCTAGATTTTGCTAGAGATATATCAACAAGTATTTCACTTGCTTTGAAAGTTTAATAAGGGAATGAACTTTCAAAGTTGAAAAGGCAAGACTAATTTGATTAAAAATCCTTAATCAAAGATTTTAATTTTGAATATATGATTCCTTATATGTTCTAAGGTAGTGCATTGTTAATTTCAAATATGAATTCCATGAACCCACTCTGCAGGCTTTTAGAGGTTAACTAGTTGATCAGACCAAATTATTTGGATGGATCCATAATTTGAAACTTATTCTTTCTATAGAGCACATTGGATATGTGCTCACTAAGAATAAGCACACAAACCCTACAACATTGGAAGAACTTAAATTGAATAAATATATGATGAAGATCAATCATTGCCTAGGTGTTATATTCTGGGGTCTTTGTCCTATGTGCTTCACAAGAAACATGTGGACATTGAAAATGCCTAGGACATAATGTTGAATCTGAAATAGACGTTCAAGGACCACACTCAGCATTATAATATTATGAAATAACTTATTCGATGTATGATGTAGGAAGGGACTTCAATTTGAGAGTATCTAATCAAAATGTTTGGTTATCTCTCGGAACTAGATACCATGGGAGCTTAGATGGACACAGACATGCAGTCTGACTTCGTTCTGCTATTTGTGCCTAAGTCTTTCAAAAACTTTGTGGTATTGTGCGTCATGAACATGTTAAGTTCGACTAATGTTGAGTTAATAGCTTCATTAAAGTCTGCAGAAGACATAATGAAGAAAGAAAATCTCACTGGTAGTGTAATGGTTGAAAAGGTCAAAGGGAAGCACAGTCAGAAGCATGAGTCTTGGAAGGATCCGGCTAGAAGAAAAAGAAGAAGAGTCAAGTTGTTGGCTCATCTTTTCAAGCTTCTACACTGATAGCATCGAAGAAGACTGATGTTTGTCGTCACTAATTACACAAACACTATAACTGAAATCAAAAGCCACAACTAACAAAACCCAGCTACTTAACAAATTATAACATCAGATCACCATCAACTCATGAAATAAATCAGAAAGGTAACTGGACTACATTACAAGCATCAAAATAAGTAGTATAGGAAATTGATTAAATATATATAAAATCAACATTCCACATAGCATAACAATTTCAAAACTAACAAGAAAAGTTTATATTTTTTAGAAAGATCAAAAAGAAATGATACTAACAAAGTTATCTATGATTGAAGTAACAAGATATCATGATGGAAACAATAAAGTTTCCCTATGTTTATGCAAGATAATGTTGTAATGGTTAATGAGCAGGAAGGGTCACAGACTCGCGAGGATGTGTTGCTGATTGTAGAAATACCTAAAGAGGGTTGTAGGATGATGGGCCATCGGTTAGAATCGTAGAGAGGTCATCAGGGATGAGAGAGAGATAGAGTGGGGGTGGTCTTGTGGAGAGGATTATGTATGCGACCTCTGAATCGTCGAGTAAGGGGAATCGACGATAGGTTGTTGTGCACAATCGTGGGGAGGGGGCAGCATGGTAGTCGCTACGTACATGAACCCTTGCCAAGTCATAAAACCAAGATCCACATACGGCGGGTTGGGTCGGGATTTTAAGGGTCAACTCAGGTTCGGGTTCGACTTGACCTGCACTTGAAAAATAAAAATTGAACGTTGAGGCTTGTCCCTAATTCACATCAGGTTTGGATCAGCTCCACCCTACCCACTATCATATCCTATAGTGCCCAACCAGCAACTGCACCCAACATCCCTTGACCCACTACACCACCCTAAACACAGCCCTACATACAACATAACAAAAAAATTTATAAATTAAGAGCATGAAAAACATAATAAAAATAATTCAAAATTTTCAATTACGAATCAAAACTACTTCCTATATTTAAAGAAAACTTACAAAATTTTAAAAATATATATAAGATAATCATAAAAACCTAACTGGAATGAGGAGAATATAAAAGTGGAGATGGAGAGGGTGGCTCACTGAAGAAGGGTACAAGCGATGGTAAAGGGTCATTGATGTATGGAAGAAAGAGACATCTGAATGAGTGGGGAGGGTGTCGAGGTTGAGACAAAATGGTGGGAGAGCAAGGAGCTAAGTAGAAAGATGGTGAGAGTCGAAAGTGAATATGATGGTTATGGAGAAAACCTTAAGCGCCTCACAAAAGCGTGAAGATCGCATCATATGCGATCGGGAGCGACTACTCATACTAGTTTCTCAGGTTAGCAGAATTTTTAAAAACATTAAGCAATAAAACCACATGATTTGAGAACACTTCTCGAGTCATTACATCTAAACCACATAAAAGATATAGGAATAGCTCTTGAAGCATGGTTACGATTGAAGTCTCTAAATGAAAAGATCACATGTCTCAAGTCTGACCTAGCAGAGGAGATGTTTGCGAGCGTGTTGAGAGATGTGTCATTCTCTCGATCCAAGATGTTGATCCAAGCGACGGATCTCCTGATTTCATCACATGATATCTTAGGTCTTCTTTGAGTACTAGAGATGTCAGCAAGATGTTGTTGCTCCTAGCATGTCAGGTCGAGGGTTGATCGATAAAGGAGGAGAAGCTCAACTAGGGTATGGCCAATGTCCAATAAATGAAGGGTCTTGCAGTGTAAATAGCATACACCCTACTACAACGAATTTTCTGGAATATGGATGAGATGGAATGAGGGGATCCTTGAAGGTGGTGGATCGAGCCCTAATGGGTTCAATGCCCCTTTGCAAGGGGCATGAAAGGACGAGGTGGATGGGTCAATGGAGAAGTAGAGATGACCAGAGGACTTGAGTGTGAAGATGGTGATGAATCGATGAAGGTGAGTGAGTGATTAGATGACAAAATTGAAGTGTTTATGTGTGTGTACTGTGCAAAAAATGGATAAACAAGTGTAAATCTATGATCGAACTTTTACCTGAAACAGGGATGAATGAAGAAGGGTGGAATTAGGCATGAGAAGAAGCTTAGAAGCTTTGGATCATCACTTAACCAACTCGGCAAAGGTAGGAAGATCGAGAAGCACTTTCGAGAAGGTTGTGGCACGAGGAAGAAGCTCGAGAATCTTGCCTTTGTAAACCTCCATTGTCGCTCATCCTCGCACTTACTCTCTATCACGGAATAGAAGGAGGAGACTAGGGATTCATGCATGAAGTGCCAGATCCCCAAGATGGAGGTTGGAGGGTAGGTTTTGATCAGAGGGTGTTAGTGGTTGGTTGTGCTCGGGTGGTGATTTCAACCACCGCTAGATAGTGGGGAAGTTATGGTTAGGAAAAGTTAGGTAGTTAGCATAGAATATGGGAGTTAGGGGAATAAAATGGTGTCGGAGCGAGGTAGTGGTAGCATGTGATGAGGCTGGTAGAAAAGGGAGGAGTCGATAGTTTTGCAGTAGTGGGGTTCGAAGAGGTGTGAGGAAGAAAATTACACAAGAACCTTTTGGTTAAGATCAGACGACCCTAATATAGGCATAAGAGGAAGAACCACGGTCTCTTGATCAATTGATAAAGTAGCTGCTCAAGAGGCGGGATTTAAGTAATCTCGACCGTCTAATCTAATGATCGGATGACCCAAAATAAAAATGACTTAAAACAAAGAAACAGATGAGGTGACGGCACATGATTGGGCCCCTTCGCCCAATCAAAAAAATCAAAGACAGACAATAGCATACAAAATCAAAATAATTAGTAAATGAAGTTAAAATAAAAGTGCTCTTCACTAAAGTTGTAGATCTCGATGAGATCTACAACTTTTATGTAGAATTCAAGATGTAAATACATCATATATACATAGTAATATTTTGTGATTTTTTTAAGATATTAAAAACACTAATATTAATTCTTTTATTATATTTCTATATTTTTAATTTATGTTCAATGTTACATTAATTATGTACAATATTAAATTAATTTTTATTTGATTTTTAAAAATTAAGAAATACATGAAATATAGGTATACTAATATACTTATTTATTTACATATAATTAGGGTTAATTATCTACAATAGGTTAATTATCAAATTAAGTTATTTATTAATTGTAATTAGTGGATCAATTAAGCTAGAGAGATAATAAACAAATATTATGCTAATAAATTTGAGATTTATCAATTGGCCCCCACCTTGACTAAACGGCTAAGTACTAGCAGACTATTCCTCATCAGATGCTTTATTTCAACATGTACTCTGGTCTTTAGATGTCAACGCTACTAGAGAAGGAACCATACAGTCTTCCATCACCCCATTTGAATCGAGCTAAGTGTGGAGTGCTAGTGTCCAGATTAATTCTCCATTCAAGAGTCGTACATTATAATGAGGCAATCAATTTAGACACTAAGAGTCAAGGTCTGAACACTGTCAAGCATAACTCAGAAATTTAAGTCTAAGACCTGAAGCCTCTAAAATTCTACATTCAGTGAAGTTACTCTGAAAATTAAGTGGATTAAGGACAAGTCAATACTACTCTCAGTTTCTGCCAACAAATCAATTCATAAACTAATGACTTTTCTCCAATCCATGATATGTTGAATGAAGTACAGGTGCATCAGATGCAACTTTTCACCTCGCCTATACTTATTGTATGCTATGTATAAAGGGGTTCAAAAGAAGAAATGAGGGGGGTAGAATCCCCCCCCCCCCCATAATTAGGATTTGGTCAGTCTAAGTATGGAAAAGAGCAAAAGTGGGGTGGTCAAGGGCAAGAATAGGCATCATGATACACAGGGTGGGCATCGATCCCTCATATACTTAGGCCTTTTCCTAAGTATAGAAGAAGTACAAGGGAACCAATGGGGTCAGGGAAGATGCGATTAGGTGTTAGAGCACTCATGAAGATTCTGAGAGGTGAAGTGTGTATGTGCAAGATGTCATGCAGAGCAATTTATTATGTCTTCTGAATTTGCTTCATGAATGATAATGTCCTCAACTCTTGGCAACCAATCTTATGGTCCAACGAACAGCTTCAATAAATGCTCATTTACTAGAAATATGGGTGTTGTCCTTGCGAGTTTCGAGATCTCAAAACCGTCGCTCTTGTGGACTACTCGGATAATGTAGGGCCCCCATCCATTTTGATTACCTTGGATGATTTTCAATTTTGCATTGAAAACCATACCTTCTGCCTAGGGATAAAAACCTTTTTTCATATGTGTTTATCATTCCATTTCTTCACTTTGTCCTTGTAGATCATGATGTTGGCATATGCTCAGTTTCTGATCTCCCCTAGCTCCTTCAGGTTCATCTCTCTCTATTTCTGACCCAAGTGATTGTTCCAATTTATTTTCTTAATAGCCCATTCTGATTTATATACTATCTACGCAATCAAATGGCACGACATCTCAAAAACCATCATGAAAAAGGAAGTACCTAGTGGAGTCTTGTAAGTTGTCCGGTAAGCCCACAGAACTCGGTCCAAGAGTTGGGACTAGTTCTTCATCTCGGGGCAAATGATCTTTTGCATAATTCTCTTTACTTCCTTGTTTGACGCCTCCTCCATGCCATTGGATTATAGATGGTATGGATTAATGACACAGTGTTCGATGATGTAGTCTTTAAACAACTTCTGCAGATCTCAATTTATAAAATGTCCAACCCCATCAAATATCAAAACCTTAGGGACCCCAAACCTAGAAATTATGTTCTCTCGCACAAATTTACAGATAGCTTTGTTATCTGCTGCTCAGGTAGGGATAGCCTCCACCAACATGGACAAGTAATATACCACGAGAAAGATCTATTCAAAACCTTGGCTTCTAGGGAATGGGCTCATGAAATAAATGCCACGCACATGGAATACATCGCAAATGATGACTGGGTGCATTAGCATTTCATCCTTGGAACCGATTGTCCCTCCCATTCTATGACACACTAGGCACAACTTCATGAAGAAATAGGCATCACAAAACAAAGTCGGACAATAGAGGCTACATTATAATATCTCTCATGTTGTCCTCTTCTTGAAGTTGTGCCCTCCTGCCTCAAAAGTAAAGTAGTGAGTGAAAATACTCTTGTATTCCTCCTAAGGTATGCATCCCTTCAAACACAATTCAGTCCTTTGAAGAAAAGGAATGGGTCCTCCTAGTGGTAGTTCATGGATTCTAACTTTAGTCGATCAATATGGCTCTTGGGCCAATCATGGGAAATCTGTTTAGAAACCAAGTAGTTCACTTTATTATCATACCACTGTTGACACGGTTTTTATCGAGGATTGGTTATTACTGGTTTGAAGTCATCGTTATCCCCAAAATTCCCGGATCAAACAAACCATTTTTTTCTTCTCAAGCCGCAAAAATAATTACAAGAGAATAATGAAGAGAGAGAAAATTTTTTTGTACTTATTTACCTGTATAGCAAATAGGATCAAACTCAGGGAGGCTACAATTCCCGAGAGTTATTCTATTAATCGAAAATTAATTAAAAGAAAAAGTAGGAATCTCAAAGGCAAACTATCCTTGATTTTTGTGGATTTTTTATCTTTTTTTATTCCTAATTTTTTTATTTTCTGATTTTCAAATTTTTTAATGATTTTGATTTTTTTCAAATTTTTTTATTTTCAAATATAAGGAACAATATGCACAAGTAAAGAAACACGCTCACCACACTCTTTTTATATTTTTCAATTATATTAAAAATGCTCAGAAAAATCCAAAGAAATTATTTTTTGGGTTTAAAGTCTTTGAATTATTTTTTAGAATTTTTTTAGAATTTTCAGAAGTTTTGTATTTTTCTAAAAATTAAACGGTGATAAAAATAATAAACAGTGCACACCCTGGAGTAATTTGCACTTAAAAAATTTTTAAATACCAAAACTCCTGGAAATTGTTTTTATTTAAACTAGAGATAAATATCTACAAACATGAAATAAAATGATACTTTTTGGATTTTTTTAGAATTTTCTGTTATTTTTTAAAGATTTTTGGTATTTTCAATTTTTTGGTTTTGAAAAGAATTAATGCGTGAAATTCAGATAGAAATTAAAAGATAATGAAATAAAACTAATCTATTTTTTTTTGAATTTTTGGAGCAATATTCGAATTTTTTATGAATTTTTTAATTTCAGAAAGAGAAAAAGACATTGTTTTTTATTTTTTAATAATAATAGATGAGTTTAGAATGCAACAAAAATTTTATGCAATGAACATGCACATAACAGGAGTGTACACAAAATTTTTTTGCAGAATTTTCAGAATAAGTACCACATTTATTTAAATAAAAAAAATATGCAAAATAAATAGTTTGGATCACAGGGACTAAAATGTAAATACTTTATATTTTGCCTCAACTAAATGACAAAAATAAAACAGAGGGAAGTTTTCGCAAAATGCCCAATGAGTGCGTGTGTTGCACGTGACTTGCTGAAGTGGGGAACTTTCTGTAGTTATGACAAACTTCTAGGGGCAGAGTTCTAATTTCGCCTAAATATAATGCTTGAAGTATCAAGGGCTCCTTTGCAATTTCAAGGATGTCCGTGGGCGATTTTGCAAATTTTCCAATATTTTTTAATACTCATTAGGGTTTCTTGGAGTTCCTTCATTTTTCTCAAATCAAAATAGGGGTGGTTAAGGGCGACGCCACGGTAGGTGGAATAAAAATAAAAAAGGCGGAGAGCCGTGCAGAGGACGGTGCTAGAGGAGCTGCGGTGCCGCTGTAGCGCGTGGTTGTGGAGGGGCTATTGGGGAGGCTTCGTGGCTGACGATGATGGCGGTGGGGTTTCACGGTAGGTTCTAGACGGTGAAGTAGCACGTGGGGTGGCGCCTATGCGGTGGAGGCGCCCAGGTTGCGGTGGAGATTCTTTGGTGGAGGAGCGGTGTAGAGATGGGACGTCGCCGCCTTCTTCTTTCTCGCGGGACACACGGGATGGCGAGCGGCCGCTCCAAGTGACGGCGAGGGGCGCTACAGGCTGGCGGAGAACTGCGGCGGCTTCCGTGACGATGGAGACAAAAGGCTGGGCGGTGACGAGTGGCGGCGAAACTCCGCCTAAATGGAGGAAGGAGGTCACGGATGGTTGCCATTGCGTGCGTGTCGGAGCTGCTGAGATGGGCGACAACGGGCACCTCCTGCTCGAAATTTTTTATTTTTTTATTTTTTTAATATGTAAAAACCAAAACAATAGTAAAAACTTATTTTTTTATTTTGTGAAACAGAATGACAGAAAATCCCCTTTTTTATTTTCTTTTTATTTTTATTTTTTTATCCATGCAAAACAAATGTTAGAAGGAAATATATATATGTTTTTTTGTTTGTTTTTTATTTTTTTTTAATTTTTTATTTATAAACAAATGAGGACACGAGCACAACGGCCCGGTCCCGATTATTTGAAATGTAAAAAATCAAATGGAGATGTGAACGAGTTCAGTTCTACGAAAAATGGTGGATGGAACCGGATCTCCGATCATCGTGCATGGTCGGAGGTGAGAGATCGTGTGAGGTAGAAAAGAAAACGATAGGATCAAGAAAATGGGACGAAAAAAATCGGGATCAAAGATGAATCAAAATCGTGATGGAATCTAAGATCTAGATAAAAAATGACGATGAAATTAAAGGCGAAAAATTAAAATAATATTAACCTAGATGAAAAATAAGAAAAAGAATGGATCTCACCTTAGGAGCGGAAAAGACCTTGATCACCTCGAAGAAGGCCGACTCGCTGTCACTGGATGGTTCGGAGGCTAGGCACCCTTCTACGACAAGAAGACTCTCGGAGATTGGGCTCCTCTCTCCAAATATTGATCAAGTTGAGGGAGAGAGAGCTACATTAATAGAGAATGGAGTTTGATTTTTTTGAAATTTTGAATGAAGATAAGATATAAGAGAGAAAATTTGAGATGAGATAAAGATAAAGAGAGAGATTAGTTTTAAAAATATTTACAAAAATTAATTTTTTTGTATTTTTATCACTTAATTAAATTGAATAAAAATGTTAATTTTTTTATTTTTTGGTGGTTATTTAAAAATAGCAACTATATGCATATTATATATACATATGGTGCATTATATACATTGTTAAATAAGGAAATTAGTTAGTTTTTTGTTTTAAAATTTTTATTTTTTTATTTTTATTTTATAATTAGTAAATATATTAACAAATATCTACAAATACAATATGTACAAATAAATGGTAAAATTGCACAAACCACCCCACAAAATTGACTTTTAAACGGTAACTCCAAAAATTATGAAATCACAACTATTTTAAAGATAATTTAATTTAGAATACAATGGAAGTGAGTTTGGTTCAATTTGAGTTCATATGGAGCCGGAATTGATCTTTCAATTATCTCTTAGTGGCTTTTTCTAGGTGTGGTTGCTTTTATTTTGTACATGATTTGATTGTGCAATTATTTTTAGTGTTTAGGACACATTTTTATTTACAACTTTTGTTTGAATACTATTTATTTGAGATAAATTTATATACAAATAAAATAGTGTAAGTATACAAATATACATAGCACACATTTTTTTTTGGATTTTCTGATTAAGGACCCTATCTCCCCCTACTTTATTCCTGGTCAATCAGTCAAGTCTTTACCTTCTCTCGGAGTTTGGGTCAACATGTATCTATTACATATATACAGTCTTCTCTTCTTCTTCTTTTATTTTATTTTCTTTATTTTTCTTTTCTTTTTTTATTTATTAATTTTAGGTTAAAATGGTAAGAAGTGTACAATATTTACACACAGATGCAAGGTAATAAGAATATGTAGTTAGTATTATATAATGGTGTTTTTTAAGGAATTTTAAGCTAAAATAAATGAATAAAGATGATGAAATGCAGATTCATCAACCACGAGAGAGAGTCAACAACAAAAATTGACTCGTCAAGGAAGGAGTCTCAAATTGGTATAGGGTCAAAAGATTCTTCTTGCTCGAGATGGGAAGTGATCGAGCACTACATTCTTCACTCTAGGTCTATTTTTCATTATCCATGTCAAACTCCTAGATCAAAAGAATCTATCTGAGTAGACGTGCATTCACATCTTTTTTCTCCATGATATACTTGAGTTCCGAGTGATTTATGTAGACTACCACATTTGATCTTATGAGATGTGATCTGAACGTGTCCAAAGCAAATACCACAACAAGCATTTCCTACTAAATAATTGTGCAATTGTGTTGAGCATGATATAGAGTCATGCTTGCACAATCGATAACAAATGGGACACCTCCCCTTCTTTGCCCCAACAAGGCCCCTACAGTAAAATCGTAAGAATTTGTCATGATCTCAAGGGAAGAGACCAATCCGAGGCATGTAGGATCGTTTCATCCGTACTGTTTTCCTTATAAAGCTCGAAGGTCTCAAGACACTTGTGATTCACCACAAACTCTACATCTTTGCCTACGAGATTAGTTAATGATTTGACAATATTTGAAAAGTCCTTAATAAATCTTTGATAAAAATTCAGCATGCCCTAAGAATAATCGTAACTGTTTCATATTAGTTGATGATTGGAGTTTTTAGATCACGTCCACCTTAACAGGGATAACATACATTCCCTTCTTAGAGATGATGTGCCCCCAACACAATACCCTCCTGCACCATGAAATGGTTCTTTTTTTCAGAAGAGTACCAGATTCACCTTACAACAACTTTGTAGGACTCTATCTAGATGCTTTAGACATAGAACAAAAGAATCTCCATAAATAAACAAGTCGTCCATGAAGAATTCTAGGTATCGCCCACCATATTGGAAAAGAATGCAATCATGCACCTTTGGAATGTTCCTGGAGCATTGTATAACCTGAAAGGCATTCTCCTAAATGTGTACATTCTGAAAAGTTGTGTGAAGTTCGTTTTCTCCTGGTCCTCGAGAGCTATGGCTACTTTATTGTAGCCTGGGTACCCATCCAATAAGTAGAAGAATTCTTTCCCTGCTTGTCTCTCTAGGATCTGATTAATGAACTGAAGAGAAAAGTTATCCTTCTTCGTCGTGGCATTCAGGCGCTAGTACACTTATATGCCACGACTTGGTCCTCACTTCCCAATCTCCTCTCCATCCTCGTTGGTGACAATCCAAATGCTCAACTTCTTCAGGACAACGTGGATTGGTGCCACCCACTTGGAATCGGAGATGGGATAAATAATACAAGTGTCACACCATTTATCTATCTCCTTCTTCATTACCTCTCGCGAGTTTGGATTCATAATATGTTGTAACACATGAGAGGGTTTGGCATCATCCTCCAAGTAGATCTAGTGTGAACAAAGAGCGGTATTTATCCCATGGAGATCGAAAATGATCCAGCCTATTATCCTGTGAATCATTTCTAAGATCTCTAGCAAGCGAGACCTATGCTCCTAGTTCAATCGTGAACTGATGATGATAGGATATTTCTCCTTAGGACTTGCAAGAAAGGCATACATAAGGGTCACTGGTAAGGACCTGATCTTGGGTAAGATATGATCATCATGTATGCCTGGCTCAACTGCCTCTAGCTCTGTTCTGACAAGGGTAGATTACACCTTTATTGTCATTGCCACCAACTATGTCTACCGATTACGAGTCAAATCGCAAAAGGTGTCAATGAAATTGCTAAATACCATGTTTAACTCATCATCCTCACCCTTTGATTGTCCCATGGAGAATAGTAGACATGTCTATATCGGCCTCTAATTTATCAAGGGTATAGGTTTCTGTATATGTCCATGTGTCGTAGGATTGATCTCCAAAAAACTCACAAATTGTATCAAACACATTGCCCTCCTCATGTGAGTGAAACTCATTTGCATCGGTTGAGTTCTGTCCCTAGGGCCCTAAAGTGTCCATATGATCATATTTTGCTTTTGATATGGAATACTATGTGTTACTCTCAGAATCTAATCTCTGTCACTTTGTGTGCTTCACTTCCAACTCTACTTCATTTATGTGAGCATAGGACTTGAGCGTCCCATCATTGTAATTGAACACTACCCTAGTTGTCCTTAGAAAGGGGTGACCAAGGATTATCTGGGATTCCTTCTAGTTTCGAGGGATTTCCATGTCTAGAATAGTTAAATCAACCTTATAGGCTTCTCCCTAGATCGATACGACAATATTCCTCATTACACCCTTAGGTCTCTTTATAGATCGTTCAATGAACTGGAGATATGCCCGTGATATCTTAAGAGGACCTAGATTAAGTCTCTCAATCAGTGTAGAGGGTAAGAGATTAATTGAGGATATGTTGTCTAGTAGAGTACATGTAAGTGCGGTGTCAGTGATCTGACTAGTCACATAGTAAGCACACATATCCCCTTTCTTTATCTGGATTTCTCAATGAATGGCAAGTTGTTGCTATGGATAGCACATGCTCTTATTTTGTTGTATTTTTCTTCATGATTTCCTCAATGGTGTACATTTTGCTTTGAGGTGCTTCTTGATAGTAGGTGTGACATACATAAACTCATCGAATGGCATCTTGACTTTAACATATTCCTTGCTAACTCATGCCATCTCTAAAATTATCTTTTTGAATTCTTGGAATTTTCTTCCTTCCCCCTTTAGAGCACAAAGAAAGGAGATTATTAGAGGAGATAGATGAGACATGTCAGAATCAGGATCATGCAATTTGCTAATTATATTTAGATCAAAAAAATTATCATACATAGTACTACGAAATGGACTCTATATAGGACTAACATGGTGCTCATAAGTAATATGAGGGGACTTTAATGGTGCTGCAACTACTACTTGAGGTGTAAATGCCTCATCTCTGGCTGACTCGCGTCTTAATGAATGGATGCTCCTCATATTGTTGGGATGTTGTTGATTCTCCTCCTCCTCCAAGTCTTTCTCAATTAGATGCTCGAATTCCTCCTCTTCTCGTTTCTTTTCCTAATCAGGAATTTGTATTGTCCTTCTGCTCTTGAGAGAGATATGATGAGTATAATCATGTAAAAAATCTCATGTTCAGAAAATGAATGTTCTAGAATGTATACATGATCCTTAGATTATGTTGTGGTGTTTGGTTCTGGTTACGGACTAAATGATGGGCACCGATGGCCTGGCTGAAACTATTGCCTCTACCATGGGTACAAGGGGTTGAGCGAAACTGATGTTATGAGGGAGCAGAGTTGGTGGGATCCGTGGTGTTCCATACTCTATTGACCTCACTTACCTATGAAGACTCCTTGTAGGTTACCTCGGATGGTCGTTCGGTCTACGGATACGCCTAGACATTGTATTTCTCCTGACCAATATAGTGACCTTGCATCGGATGCTCCTAAATGTGGTTAACTTGACGTATGGGAAAAAAGGTGCAGACAGGGCATGTAACCTCAACTAGGCTATCGTCTCAACGAATTCTTCAACCTGCTTCGACAATTTTATAAAATGGTCTAATTAGGTGAGCTTGTGAAGTTCACTGAACTTCTTTTTCGTATGCTTCACCATAGTTAGCTTATCAAATATAATCTCCATGTTGGGAATGAGATCATATGCTACCTCTGTCATGGTCTTCTTTCCCACCATAGCTGGTGCACGGGCAAGAGGGGTCTGATGTATGCTATGCTTGTCATCTGTGAGAGACTAGTGTCTTCCATCTGTTTGAAGATATTTTAGACACTGTCATGATTCATGTTTAGGTAACTGCCTCCACAAGCAGTGCTCATTAACCCTTTCTCTCAAGGGTGAGCTTTCCAAATAAACTATGTACTAGAACATGCTTGGTTATTTCATGATAGGGACATTTCTGCAATAGGTCCTTGAATCTCTCCCATGCCTTGTGGAAGAGCTCATGAGAGTATTTATAGAGATCATGATCCGGGCTCTCGTCTGATTGGTTTGATTCAGAGGATACAATTTCTTCAGGAAAAAGTAACGAATTCCATGTGGTCACGATCGTTCCAAATTCTTCAACCAATATGATGCCTTATCTGATAAGGAAAAGGGGATCGCACATAGATGGACATAATCTTGATCGACCCAAGGGTTACTCCAATTTTACAGATCATTTCAAACTCTTTTAGGAATGTAAAGGGTTCTTCGATCTCATTCCTACTAAATTTAGGGAGCAATGTTAAGAAATAAGGCTTCGGGTCGTATGCTTCTTCAGGTGATGCCGACCTAAGCCATCTCTGGTTCTTGTTCTCTACAGTGTTGTATGCATCTCTCATTGAATTATCTTCTATTCCTATGGCTCTTAGATGACTCGGCTCCTCTCTAAGGGTTTTGTTCATCTGCTCTGTCTGTGTAAGCCTAGACAGTATTGCTTGAATGGGATCATTGTGGTCCTTATCTTCCGATGTTTGTCTTTTGGTGGCATCTTGGTTTCTTCTTCATCATTGTCAATGAAAAGTGATTCATGTAATCTCTTGACAAAGAAAATGATCTAGAGGCATGGAGGAGAAGACCGCTCGCAGTGCTAGAGGAGAATATGGGATTGGTCTAAGTATGACCGAAACCTAACACAAGAGAATGAGTCTCGTTTGCTAGAAGAGGGTCATCAAGGAGCCCTGGGTGGTCCATGAAGAGCATCATCGTAGGATCAAAAAGACATGATATTTTGAGCATCGGTGAAGTGTTCACAACATCTGAATTAAAATTGCTCCAAATTTCCATCTTTCAATTTCAAGAGATACAAGTTGGAGCACAATGTTAAAGTCAAGAGGTGAGATAGTTCCATGGAGGTGTGTAGTACACAATCTTTACACACACACAATTCAAACCCCCAGTTCACCAACCTTACACAAAGAAGGCCGCAAAGGTCTGGCCGATTATCTTTTCAATTTTAAATTGATGATAAAACAATCTTTGAATTCCTTACACGCAGGTGTATCGCCATAGTGCACAAATGTGGTTCTATTATTACTCAATCAAAGGAGTGATACACATTGGTTGTTGGGTTATATTACACCCCTAAAGAAGACAATAGACTAACACACCTTAAACATTACTATGGTTAGAGGCGAGCGCTTACAGCTCCCAAACCTGTAGAGTCGGATATGGAGACTTAGGGCATAAGTATAGGGTTTTGAGCTCTAACCTTAAGGCAACGTCCTCAACCACTAATAGTCTGGAGGTAAGTACCTAAATCCAATGATGGGGCTGCTCTCCCACGGTTAATGATTTTCAATTTTATCTAGATTTTGATTAATCACCATTATTTAGCAACCTTGATTTTTAATTAGGTGATCAATTTCTTTGAGATCCAATATCAAGCATGTCTACTGAATAGTTCCAATTTCCTTTAACCCTAAGTGAGATAACAAAGAGGAAGGAGTTGGAAAAGCCAATGCAAATCGATAAAACAATGGTGTGTTCTCGAATAGAAATACTTACAATGATCCTCGCATTCTCCCTGTAATAAGATAAAACAGAATTGAAATTTATGTTGGACAAGTGAGCCCATGGCGAGCCACCATGTAATAAATATTATTGCAAATATCATTCTCTGATCTGAAATGAAGAATAATTAATTTGCATAATAGATCCCTTAGTACAGTTAGGGTTATGCGCCATGGCCATCTTGATGATCATACAGCTGTTGATTCAATTGTTGAATCATAGAGGCTGGTTCTTGGATGAATATCTAAAAGTTAGATTGAGGACTCATCAAGCACCTTCAAATGATTATTAAGAGATGATATTCAGCCTAGATGAGTTAGATCAAAGAGTTGACTTAACAAGATCGAGAAATAAAAAAGACCTATGTCCGTATGCAGTCACGATATAGGCATGCATCCTTTGACCAAAGAAAGATGTGTTACTGTATGTTTGAGCATGTACACTTAGTAGAACAATAGGTTGATTATCTAATCAAGGTCTATATACTGGTGTACTGATGTACATACAAGGACATATAAGTATTAAGATCTCTCAAAAGGATCATACAGATTCATTTATTAAAGCAGAAGACATGAGCTCTCTCATGAGATATTGGGATTCAAATTCCGTGCACGGTCATCTCACTTTGGAAGCTTGACTGAATTTGTAGGTTTAATACTTGACTGAATTTGTAGTTTGATATATACTTTTGGAAAGTATATGGTCGATACCTCGGTATGATACATGCTTTTGGAAAGTATATGATTGATACCGACTCCGAATGATCAAATGAGAAACTTAACAATAAAACCATGAAGGAGATAATCTAAATAGATCTAAAACTTCAGGTTTATTCTAGGTCTTCCAGTATACAGGATGTACAAGTATTAGGAATACCTTAGGGTTATGTGATCAATAAACGATTGTATAATCATGACACTTCCATTCTGAGGGAGTGATGAAATAGATCTGGATTTTAGTGACTCCTCTCATAGAGAAGTGATCTGATCTTAGTCCAAATGTTGGACAGTGATCTGAATGTGATTCAGATGCAATAAGAAGATTAGATTTACAGCTTTGATTTAATCGAACATCTAAGGGAGGTCCCCAAGATCTAGATTTGAGATGTGATCTCAACATCCAAGTCACTATATGTGGAATGTACAATCGCATTGTCCTTATCCACAATATCTGCAGAGGAAAGCGCATTGTCCTTGAAAGAGTTTGAGGATACTTTCATTGTTGATAATGTATCCTAGCATTGAGAAATGGATAATTAAGTGTAATTTTAATTATCATGATAATATGAATTTTATTCGTATTATTTGGCCATATAAGGAGAGTTATCTAAGATAATTAAATGTGATTTAATTATCAAAGATGTGAATAATGTGAATGTGATACATATTACTTCGGTATGTGAGAGTAGAAATCCAAGACAATTAAATATAATTTAATTACTATGGATAAGAATAATGTCGATAGCATTATCCAAATTATTCATATATATTACGAATGTGATTTATAATATATAAGAGAGAGCTATTTGTGACTAACATTTACAATTTAAATGTTTATGTGAATTGGATTCACATTGGACAACTAATTGAAAAATGTAATTTACATTTATGTTAAGTTGTGAATGTGATTGACAAATTTCCAATGGCATGATTGCAGTGTTTACAAAATAATTATGAATTATTTTTGTGAATAAATTTGCATCAAAAGTTGCTGCAAATATTGGAGACATCTATGGGATAATGTAATATCATGGAATAAAGAGGTGATAGCCACCTTCTATGTGGAGATGGTGGACGGCCACCAAGTCCTATTTAGAATTGGTGGTCATCCCCCCTCTTTATGGAAGGAGGCTAGTTTTTGTATTTTTAACAACAAAATCATGACCATTGAAAGAAACACAAATCAATCTCAACCATTGATTTTCTGTTGTCCATGGATTGAGATCCATGGAATCCCAAAATATTATAAAAGAAGAGGCAACCCTAGCTCTTCTTAAGACATACATTATATGCTCTCTCTCCCTCTCTCTCTCTCTCTTTCTACATGCCAAGTTTTTCTCCCCTCTCTTTCTCTCTTGTGGTTGTCTACCTTGATGGCCTAGAGAGAGATCGATGTCGCCATCACGTTGTTGTTATGTTGCTGGATCGACTGCTCGTGGATCTCTGTCTCATTCAAGTGTGCCCCCCTCGTGAAGAAGATGTCAGATCTCATGGATGAGATCAAGAGATTTTTCTCTTAAATCATCAATATGGATTACGAGGAGCTTGTGTTTCATCAACGTGCTCGCAAGCATCTCCTCCGTCAGATCGGACTTGATACAGGAGGCATCTTCCTTTAGAGACTCGATTACAACCACGCTTCAAGAGGTAGCCTTAGTATCTTGTTTGTGGTTTAGATGAAACGAAATGAGAAGTGTTCTTGGATCATGTGATTTCATCGATTTAATTATTTTAAAATTCCATTGCCTCGAGCTACTAGTACAACTAGTCGTTCCCGATCGCATATGATGTGTTCTCCACACTTTCATGATGCGCTTAAGGATGTTTTCCATATCCTTCAATTTACACTTTATTTATGCACTAGAAAATGCTCCTAGACAAATAGTTCTACTAATGAATGAAGAAAAAGATAAATGTTTGGCTATGTAGAATGTCTAGTATTTCTACTAAAACTGAAATGTGTTCTAGGACTATGAGCCTAACAAATAAACCCTAATATCTCTAATAGTTGTAATGTAGTCTAAGATCTTTGTCAAACATCACAAATAATGGGCCCGATGGGTCAAGTACCAGTCAGGTTACAAGTGAGAGAATCCAAATGGGAACCGCTACAGAAGATAGTTATTACAAATTATTTACAAAAATAAATGTATGAATAAAATAAAATCACACTCTCTTAAAAAATAAGAATACTTCTTCATGTCTTCTCAACAAGTTCAGTTCACAGAATTGCTAGCCTCTGATCTTCTCAAGTTGTGTCGACTCCCGAGAAAGCCACTCCAAGTCCACCTCATCTCTCACACGAAAAAGAGGTTTATAATATTAGAGAGATATACATATACATGCAATAAAATATTAAAGAAAATGATGATAAATAAATAGATAAATATGCACAAGAAAACCAAGGTTCATACTATAGGGATGGTAAATCTATGCTCTAAAGTGTCTAAAAATGAATCCTAAAATGTATGCCTCCCCAGCAACAGTGTCAAATGAAAACTGTACTCATCACCACTCTTAATTAAGTAGAATTAATATGTTGGTTGTAGAAGGTGATAAAGAGAAAGTAATCAAAAATAACTACAAAAAAATTTTGAATAAATCCAATGTAGCCAATTTGTTTTATTTATTTGCTTTTAAAGAGATAATTTTTTAAATAAGATTTTTTATTTTTTTGAAAATTTAATGCATTATTTTGAAAAATAGGAGATGAAATTAATTGAAGCAAATATGATGCATGTATTTTTGTATTTTTTATGCATGAAAATAATGAAATGCAATGTACGGGAGAAAATAAATAATGCACTTGTTTCAAATAAATGATGATGAATGAATGCAATGAGAAGCAAGCAAGAAAATTAATATGCAGATGGATTCAATCCACATATCCCATGATTAATCAATTTTGAGGAATAATAAGTCAATACAATGCAATTTCCCAAGCAAGCCCCAAGTTTATTAACAATAAAATTAATAACATAGAATAAATGTGCCAAAATTTAATGAATAATTTCCTCATCTTTATTGATGTAGAATTTTTTTCAAAGAAATAAGTGTTCTATATGATAGAGAATGAAATAGGTTTAAAAATGAATAAAGAACACCAACATGGGTCGAGATATGCTATAGATATCAGTGAATCCAAGGACATAAATGTAATGAAAATAATTACAAATGTTCTAAAAAATGGTGTTCAAAGGGGTTGATTTACAATTTGCAGAAGGCGTCGAGGCTCTGCTTAAATTTACCATAGGCAGGGGATTTTATGCAAATCCAGAAGTGTAGAATAGTGAGACTAAAAATTTCTCCTCATGCATGTGCTTGGTGCACGTGAATGAGGTTCTTCTCTGCTAATGTTCAAAAGTAGAATGGGTGTTCTTGCAAAATTCCTAGGGCATGTGTGTTGCACGTTATGTGAGGTCCATGCAGTGAATTAGGTGCAGATGGTTGCCCTCCATGTGGCTTCTTCACCTTACTCCGCTCTAGGCTCGGTCATCCAGGCTCGGGGCACTGAGATCTGTTGGTTGAGAAGAGGAGAGTTATGGATCAACGACGCATGTAACCCCCTCTTTGATGTTGTTCCTCCTACTTCAATGCATGTTGTCGACAAGGATCTTTGGATCATCAGTGAAGGTCGGGGATGGATGGTTGTCCCACATGTTATACCTGCAAGGAAGGCTTGATGCTCGATTGAGTTGCTCAGTTATGGCATTAGAACTCAAGAAGAATATCGGGATGGATTGAGGGCTCATGTTGCATGTATGAGAGAGGAGGAGCATGGTCGGTAGTGGGTTGTGAGGGAGGTAGGAGGAGAAGGAGGTGAGGTGTGAGGGTGACAGTGTTGATAGGGGTTGATTCAGAACTTGGTGAGGGTGTTGATCGATGATGCAGTGAAGAAGAAGAACATGGTGCAGAGGGTGACAAAGTACTCGAGGAAGCATAAAGCAAAGAATAAGAAAAATAAGGATAGAAGAATAATAAGGAGATGAGTAAGAAGAAGAGGTAAAGGGGTATACCCATGAGTTGACACCTGCTGGTGGAGGAGGGAGAGCCTCAACTACTAGTTCTCGCTTCAGTTGCGGTGATGACGACAAATCTTTACAACCTGGGGGTACTTGACGAATCTCCATTTCATCACCTTTATTATATCATTTTGCCTTAAAACCCTAGCAAATGCATGTATATAGCATTATTTTATACAAATTAACATTCAATATTTAATCCATTTATTGTGTATAAAAATATTGGTTTTAATGCCAAAATTATAGAATAAAGATAAGAAAAGAATAAGAATAAAATTCCAAAGGTATTTTATGACCCTAAACCCCGAGACCAAAGCATCTTAATGATTGGGTAGACAAGGAATAAAGTAGGGAGAGAGAAGGGCCAAAAATCACCCATTAAATCTTCATTCTTTAATTCGTCAATAAGTCCTTTTTGGGACCTATTTTATTTTCTATTTTTTATACATCAAATAAATAAACTTTTTCTATGAAAGTTGAAGATAAAAACAAATAAAATACAAAATTTATTTCATAAAAAAAATATACAATGTACTTTTTATACTCTAAATAAAAAGCCAAAAGCCCAACTTCTCGGACCCATATCTCATAAATAAGAACTCAAAATGTATCAAAATTACTTTTAATTGTATGTAACTTTTAATAAGCTATTTAATGAAGGTAGTTTCATATTTTTTGGAGTTAAGTTATGAAAGTTAGATTTTGGACACCTATTGTATACTCTACCTATATAAAATATTCATTTTATTTATTCTTTATTATTTTTATAATTTTATAATGTTATAATTTTTTGAATATTATATATAGTATATGTACATATTTATATTAGAATAAAAACTTAAAGAAAACATAAAATAAAATAATATACAAAATCCAAAGATGAAATACATATACTTATACCTATATAATATACACCTATATTTATTTAAGTGTACAAAATACATCAGAAAACTAAAATAAAAATATATTTATGCGTATAAAAAGTAAGGCATAATTTATGAAATAATAAAATCAAAAATACAAATTAAAAATAAAATACCAAAACATAGACGAATATACCTATAAATAAAACCTTAATAATTAATTTGTAATAAATAAAAATGAAAAAATAAATAAAATCATTTTGAAATACTATAAAAATAATAAACAATTTTTTTTATTTTATTACCTAAATTAAATTAAATTGTATATTATTTATTGTAGATTTTTCTAATAATATCGGGTCTGCTTTTTTTGGTTGGTCCACGGGGACCAACCAGGTTTCACCTTTAGTTTACTTTGGCCAACTCTCTGACCGAGGTACTAGGTTTGTCAAACCTATCCTTGACCTGCCTTTCCTCGGTTTTTGCCCATGGGTCTATTCATACCTTTGGGTTGATTCCTTCGTCGATTTTTGTCCTTGATCTACCCTCCATCACACGGGTGTGTCTCCTCAATCTGGGGATCACTACTACGCCCATTGGTCCTCATTCTTTGGAGCATCCAAGTCGCCTGTACAAAACCACCCGCTCTTCTTCCTCCAATTTTTGAATCCCCTTTGACCCCCGTTCTGGCTCTCTTTCCTATGCTCCGAATTGAAGCTGGTGACAGGAGCTTCTCCAGCTGCTGGAGGTGAGGTAAGGCAAGGTCTGAAGGCTGGTTCCACCATCTTCGGTGACCATTGGTCGTAAGGTATCCATATCCAGGCTCGTCCAATCGATGTATGTTTTCTTTACATTTTTGGTATCCATTAGTCGTAGGATTTAATTGTGGTCCTTAGATTAGGTTTCGATTAATCGCATTAGTGTTAATTAGTAGATTCATAGTTCACCAGAGGCTAGCTCTGACAAACCATCAACCTTGTTTCCAACTATCTAATGACCCCACCTTACCTCCTCCTCTTCTTTCCTTATGTTTCTCCTATGCCTCGCCACACTTTGCTCAACCAGATTCACCGTGGATCTGGAAGTTGGTGCTTTGACTCCTTCACTCGCCAGAGCACCTCCGACCCACTCCACTTTTGACCCATTCCCCCCGCTAATGGGTCAAGGAAGTTTGCCCTCGACCCTAGTTTGTTCTTGTGCAGGATTGGAGGTTAAAGAACCAGTTGGAGGTGATTTTGGAGCTCGCCTGAGGTTCCTGAAGCTCCCGAGCTTCTTCAACCTATTGGGAGCCCTCCGACCATCCCTGGAGCTTTTGCACCTTCCAGCCGATGGAGGATTCTTGTAGGAAGATTTCGGGCCATTTTAGAGCAGCAGGGTATGCCAGAGGAGGAGGATCTTGCCGGAAGAAGCATGCCCTGGTGGGGCTTCTTCCATGTTCTTCCTTCACCCTCCTCCGTCATTGGATCAAGAACATCTCCTAGGACGTACAACCGACGTTGGATGCAGAGCTTCAGCGCCATTGATCTCCTTCGTGGGATCTAATCTGATTCGTCTAAGGCGAATCATCATCATGCAACCAAAGAATGACACGTGGATAAATAGGATCATCAGAGTCGTTCGCTTGTGAAAAGAAGGGTGTATTTTGCAGCTTTCACCCTCTTGTATTTTATATTTAATATTAATTTATAAACAGTCATCTATGTTTTAATATTTCTATAATATTTGCAAAAAAGACCCTTGTAGTTTTCTTATTTTTGTTTGAGTTCAGTCTACATCACCTCACGTGTCGCTCCACTTGAGGTGGTGTTTTTGCAAACAAGCCCTTACAGATTTTTTATTTCTTTTTAGTCCGATAATTTTCAATTCCAATTATAATTTTTTGGAAAAATTGCATGTGAGCCATGGACTTTAATTTTAATTACATATATGTCCATGTTAGTACATGCATTTTTGTTGATGTTCTTCATTTATTAAAAAAATCATCTGTGCTCCAAAAAATCTCAAAAAATAGGATTAGGTGCATGTTTGATCATAAAGTCTCGCCATATTTTTGTATTTCAATTTTATGCACTTTTAGTATTTATTAAAAAATAAAAAGAGCACATTTTTGTCCTTATTCGATTAAAAATTCCAAAAAAAAGTTAAAACATTTTGAAAAATTCCTAAAAAAATATATTTTGTTTATTTAAGTGTTTTGAGCCTTCATACAAAAAATAACTAAAAATAAAATAAGAATAAACTTAAAATTTAAAAAGCCCAAAATATTTTATAAAAATATAAAAAATTCTCAAAAATTCCAGAAATATTCATTTCTGATGTACATTTTTTATAGGGATTTTTACACCCACAACCTTGAGTAATTCTGAAATTACAATCATAACCCTTGATAATCATGAATTACACCCAGAATTCTCAGTAGTCTTAACTCTTACACCCATAACCCCCTGTTAACTTCCATCCAATTTTCCATTAACTATGACGGTATCCGTCAAACATTTTACAATTTCTACCCTTTAAGTTCTATTATTTACAAATAAGTACACTCAACCCAACCTCCACCTCCCCTTCCACCTCCTCCTCCCCTCTTCCTCCTCCTCGACAACTACCTCCTCCCCCCCCCTCCACCTCCGACGCTGATCCAGTCACGTCGCCAAAACCCATCCTCACCGTAGCCCAACGCCAGTCCTAAGCCCCCCTGCTTGCTCACTGTTGCCCGATGCTGAAACCATCCATACAAGCCTGACTTTAGGAAAGCCCCTCCCACCGCATCGCCCAATGCCCCGACCCCCAAAACACCACCCCCCCCCCCCCCCCCCGAGCCCAGCAGTCCAACTCGCCTCCCTACCGCCCCCCTCCCCCTGTGTCTCCAACACCACTATATTACTACCCCTGTGCATAAAGACAAGTGAAAAGAATGACCCTTCCAAATTTATTTTAGTTCAGACCTAAAACAAAATAAAAAAATAAAAATAAAAGATTTAAGTATTAACCCACAAAGAAAATGTCGACAGAGCAATGGTCGCCTTTCCTTTGAACAATCAGAAAAATAGATACGAATTTCTTCAGGAGAATTTCCTAATCTATCATCACCAAAATCTAAATGCATTGTTCTTTTTAATTAAAAAAACTCGCAAAGGAAACACAACATGATCAATGCTCTCTTCACCTTGCAGATTTTGATGATCGATGAGGCTCCGATGTGATGCTTGACGACACTGGCTTGCAGAGGCGCCTCATGACCGCCAACATGAGCGCAGCTTCTAGGATCACCTCGGTCGACTCGGAGTCCGTCGCCTTCACGGATCCCTCGGTCAGAAGCAGAATCAGTCCCCTGTGGATGAGGCTGAGCCTCACGGGCTTCTCGTTGATAACCGCAAAATCCCGAACAACTGAGGTAAAGGTATGAAATGAGGTCGTTGCGACCTCAGTCACTCGAATGCGTATATCAAGAAAAATCAACCACTCAAAGAGATAAAATCAATCAAAACAAAATGGAGCGGTCTAGCTATGTGATTAACCTGGTATAGCTCCCAGGGTCGAACACAAGGAGCACGGATTGGCTAGAAGCCTACGAAGTAGTGAAAATAAAATAAAAGAAAAGAAAAGTGATTTTTAGTGGTTTTTATGAATTTTTATATTTTTTTGGATTTTCAAAAGATAAAGAAAATGAAAGAAAGTAAAATCAAGCATACTTCAACAAATTATTAAACACACCAAAAATAAAGCAAAAATTAAGGAAAAATTGTTTTTATGTTTTTTTAGGTTTTTTACTGTTTTTGGTGAATTTTTGGAATTTTTCTAATTGGTAAATTATTTACTAAAAATCAAACAAGGCAGAAACACCAAGGTACTGTCCAGCAAGGTTAGAAACTCAAAAATAAAATATTTAAGAGTTTCAATCAACCCTGGAGGTAATTTTCCTGTAAACTAGATGGAATGAGGAAAATTTAGGCACCTTAATTATTATTTTTGGATTTTTAAATTAATTTTTATAATTTTTATGGGTTTTTAGGGTTTCTCAATTTTTAGGGTTTTTAAGCGATGAAAAATAGCCAAAATTGGCTAGAAAATCAAACGATAAGCAAACAACACTACCTAATTTTTTTAGAATTTTTAAAAGTGATTTTATATTTTTTTGGTATTTTCAAACCTAAACAGTAGCTAAAAAGGCTGTTTTTGAATTTTTAAAAATATCAAATGAAAAAAAAATGTCCTCAAAAATCACAGAAATTACTACAACATGGCAGGAGCCATGTGTCGAAATTTCATTAGATTTGGAGGTGGTTTGATATTTATTCAAAAATAAAGAAGAGGGTACTGTGCACAAGGACCAATGTGCAAATACCAGAAGATCTGGGGTCTCTGGTGCAAAATACCCAGCAAGTCACGCGCGTGGCGCGTGGCTGGGGCACACAGGGACCAACTTGTAATAAAAACCAAGTCTCAGGGGCTTTTGATAACTCGTATCAAAAGCCCAGGGACATGGATGCAAAAACACCACTAAAATCCGCACATGCGCATAAACAAGGCTCACAGGGGTATAATTGCAATTACACAAAAAGATTCATTCATTGCATAACATTCCAGATCTACAGGACTAAAAATATAAAAAGCCCAGATACACACGTGACGAAGCACGTGGTCACACACACACAGGGGCATACATGTAATTCAAAATAAGCACAAGGTCCAAAATGCAAATAACCCTACGTGAAAAAGTTTTAAAAAATATTTACAGGACTAAAAAGAAAATAACAAACTACGAGGGGGCCCTAAGATATTTACCCCTTTATTTCACCGACGGCCAGATGTGCGCCACGTGGTGATCGGACGGCTGGGATGGGCGGCGCTACTTCTCTCTTCCTTTCTTCGGCTCGATCGACGGTGGGGAGAGGCCCACGTGGATGATCTGACGACGCTGGGCTCCGGGCCTCTCTCCTCGGCTGCAACGGTCCTGATGCGCTCCTCAGATGGATCAACGGTCGCTGCTCCTCCACAGATGGATGGCTAGGATTAGAACTGGAGCGAAGGCGTCATCGGACGGCTCTGGGAGATGGAGGAAGAACACGACGCCGGCGAACTTCGCCGGCCTCCTGCGTGCGCTCCGGTCCTCCTCAGCTGCTGCAAATGATCGGAACACGTTCCTGGTGGCTACCCGCAGCTGATGGTGATGGCCGATGGCCCAGCCGAGTCCTGGAGGGGCTCCGGCGAGGCTGGCGGCGCGAAGCTCCGGTCTGAACTGTAAGGGGGGGCTCAGATGCCTCCCTTTGGACCTGCAATGTACACAGAAAGCTTCGCGAGTCGAGGGCAAAATGCCTCGACCCAAGAAAGCGGGGTGAAGATGGTCTGTGCTGTCGGGCGAACGAGCTCCGGCGAAGCGGAGACGGTGGAGCTCGACTCCCAGCTCCGGGGCGAGCTGGGGTGAATGAGCGGGCGTAGAAGGTGCGCGGGGAGATGGCGGAGATGATGGAATGCTCCGATGATCGAAAGATTGATCGGGATAGCCGGAATCAACGAAACACAGCGATGGGGCGATTTGGGGGTAACTCCAAATTAGATGAAACGAGGAAGAACTAAGGTTACCTGGTGGCTGCAGTAGACTGTGGTGGAGCTCAGCTTGCTCCTGGTCCTTGCCTCAAGGGCCGTCCCCTCCCGAGGCTCGAGCTCCAGATGGTGGTCGGAGCACGACGGCGAAACGCGGCCGGATCGATGGTCCTGCTCCTCTTCCTCGCTGCAACACCGGCTGGGGCAAGCTGTCACCTTGCTCGTCTCGATGGAGCTCACTGGAGAGAGAGTGGATAGCCAAAGATGGCGCGAGAGAGCGGCGGAGCTGGACCTTTATAGTGCTAGGGGTCCGGAAAGATTGGAGTCGGGCACGAAGATCGGCGCGCGGATCCCTATGCAAACCTCCGGGCGAGGATGTCGGGTGTATGCAGATGGATTTAGGCCCGGGGTTTGCGGATTTGGCAATCGGATCAGGTGGGGAAAAGATCGAGAAGTCGGGTCCAGCAGAAGATCCGCGCCTCTGGTGGTCCTGGGGGAGGTGTTGACCGGGGGTCAACAATCCCCCGTGGACCAATCAGAGGCCGCCAATTATTGGGATTTTAATTGATTTTTTTGAGGCCTTAAATGGCCGAATTTCCAAAAACTTAAAACATGAAAAATGTTTGTTTTAATTTTTTCTATTTTTTTGTGATTTTTAATTAATTTTTGGAAATTAAAATAAGGTATTTACACTATAGGTCTATATAGGTATATATACACTATATTGGATTTTTAATTTTGATTTTTAATTAATTATTTTTATACATTTTTATTCCCATTTTATATTTTATTTATTTATAGGATAAAATTAGGAATAAAAGGCTATTTTTACTTTATTTTTATTATTTATATACATAGGTTAAATAATTAGTTATATATATTTATGTACATGGTATATATACAAGGTATTTTTGCATTTTTAATTTTGTAATTTTTATTTGATTTTTGTTTTAATTCTTTTTATTTATTTTATTTACAAAACATAAAAAGGAATATTTACAAAAAGATTTGAAAATAAATTAGGTGTATTTACAAGGTGAAATAAATAAGGATGATGGAGTATGTACATGGTGGAAGGTTCTTTTTGGATTTTTAATTTTTTAGATTTTTATTTTGTTTTTAATAGCTTATAAATATATACAATATATACCAGTGTATTTTTGGTTGAGGAAAATATGACTTATTTATTTACATAAATATATACACAAGAGCCCCTATCTCCCTCTACTTGTGGCTTTTATGCGGTCAGGCCCATGCTGAGCCCTCCCTTGGGTTAGGTTGCTCAATATTTATTCTAAATATTTCCCTCTTTTTCTTTTTCTTCTTTATTCTTTTATTTTTGCACAAAAACATGCTAATTATTTAATTTTACAAACATGCATGCTTTTGCTAACTTTGCCTATTTACACATATCTACATGCATTTGCATAGGTTTTTGTAGCTAAAATATAAGAATAAAGAGTGATGAATGGGTATTCATCACCCCCCTATACTATACTTTGCTAGTCCCTTAGCAAACACTTATTTGAAAAAGAAGTGCAAAAGAAAGAAAAAGGAAAAAGAAAAAGAGAATGTACATGGATCAAGGCTGATTATTAAACTTGCCTTCATTAAATTGAGGTATGGAGCTTAATCAGATCTTTGGATTATTGATGTGTCGGAACCTTATTTAGACTTAAGCTTAAAACCTAACAGCCTCTAAGTTCCACTATTCTATAGTCAAGACTCCTCAATGCTCCAGATCAGAACAAGTCATCAACCACAAACCCTGAAGACCATGAATCTTTGCTTGTCCTGTGAAAGTGAGGTCTAAGCTCTCCACCTCAGAAATGGCAACTTGACAACCCTCCCCAACAAGGTAACTCTATGACCTCAATCTGGCCACTCTTTCCTTGAGGAGCGGGGTATTCCCTTCTAAGTTCAAGTACAACCGGCTCAAGAAGAGGGGGAAGAAGAGAATGGGTCAAGGCCAGTGTAGCCAAGTACCCTTGGGAGCTTGACCAGTGTAGCCAAGTCTCCCTGCTGCAAGCTACAACAGGTGGATCATGAAACCAAGCTTTGCTTATTGCACTTATATACATACTCCGGTGGGATTATCATTTTCTCTCATACCCACCACTTTTTTGGAGTTATTTTCTTTTTCACATTTTTTTTTTGAGTGCATCTATACAACATGTACATGTGCAGCATATATACAAGGAGTTTTTCCTCTTGAGCCAGTAGACTATCCCTCTTTTGAAGCTTTATTGCAACCCACAACTCCCGTCGTTAGACTTCATGGCAACCAGACCAAGTTGAGACGCACTTCCTTCACTAAATGAAGAAGAGAGGTTCCGCCTAGAAGTACTACCCTCATATGCTACCCCAAGTCAAGGAAGACTGCCTCCTCACCATCTCATCCGTAGAGAGCTCGGTGCATAGTGCGGTTGTCCAAGTAAAGCTATAATCTATATGAGTCATGTGTTGTTGTTAAGTGCTCTACTTAGGCTCATTGAGACGACATGTGATCATAGCCTAGTGGACTTCAAAGAATTAAGTCACCATGGACCTGAAAAGCCTTAAACCTAGGCCCTATAAGGTTCCTCTTAGAAATTAGGTGGATGAAGATCTTAATCAAGCTCCATTTCTCAATTTGATTCCAGGCTAGTTTAAATGTCAACTATCATCCAAGAAGAACTATATACATATGTACAAAAAGATGCATATTTACACAATATTTTACAATCATGCAAAATTTTTGAAAAATGTTTTGAAATCATGAATGATGATGCATGAAGTGCAAGTTTTGCAAAAAGATATTTACACACATTTAGACAAGATTTTTGCAAACTTTTGATTTTTCAAAACATTTTGGAAAAATTTTGTACTATATACATAATTTTTGATACAGAAAATATTTACACAAGCTTTACACACAAAAGATTTTTGAAATCATTTTTACAAAAATAATTTGTACACTAGCTATGTATGTGCAAATAAAAGAAGATATGTACATGAAAAATTTTTAATTTTTGTGATTTTTAGCCATTTTTATTTATTAACACACTCACACAAAGTACGAGTTATGGCTAAAGTATATATGAAATATATACACACCCCCCTATACTTAGCTCGAACGATGTCCTCAGAGTCAAGAGCGATGAAGAAGACATAACTCGTGCTATGTATAGGGAAGTGAAAAGGAAGGCTATACAAAAGGAGATGAAAAATCAAGAGGGACTCGGGTCTTCCCCCTATACTTAGGATCAAGTAATCCTAAGTATAGCAGGCTGTACACGAAGGGAAAACCGAGTAGAGAATGTACAGGGTCTACCCCCCTATACTTAAGGTGAGATACCCCTAAGTATAGGCAGCAAAAATAGGGGTAGACGGAAACAAAAGAATACCCGAAAGGTCTCACATCCCCCCTATACTTAGGGTAAAGTGCACCCTAAGTATAGCATAATCATAAGATGAAGAAAGGGATGTGGGACTAAAGAATGTGCTGATATGGACATCTGGATCTATGTACAGCGGAGGATCAGTAAAGCTCAGGCGTGAGATGCATTAGATGTGTGTCAAAGACCACATCTCACGCAAAATGAATAGGGGCAAGATCAACGACCCGCGGCTCATGATCTAGAAATGGCTTGAGCCGCTGGCCGTTCACTCGGAAGGTACTCTCAGAAGACAACTCAGATATGTCGATACTACCGTTGTCGTGTACCTTCCGAACCAGATAAGGTCCTTTCCATTTGCTTTGGAGCTTCCCTGGAAATAATCTAAGCCTCGCATCAAACAGCCATACTCTCTGTCCAATCTCAAAATGTTTGTGGTTGATATGAGAATCATGCCACTCCTTGACTCTCTCCTTGTAATGTAGGCTGCTCGTGAAAGCTGCATCTCTAAGCTCTTCCAGGGCAGCTAGCTCTGCCCTCCTCTGGTCTCCTATATCAGCTGGATCCAAAAGAATGTCTGTAACTGCCCAGAGTGACTTGTGCCTCAGCTCAACAGGAAGGTGACAAGGCTTGCCATACACGAGGCGAAAGGGAGATGTACCCAAAGGTGTCTTGAAAGACGTCCTATATGCCCACAAGACCGAGTCCAATAGCTGTGACCAATCCTTTCGGTCAGGGCGGACGACTTTCTGCAGAATAATCTTGATCTCCCTATTCGACACTTCGGCTAGACCATTCGTCTGTGGATGGTATGGTGTGGCAACACGATGGTCTATGCCGAACTCGGTAGCAAGTGCCTTCACCTGGTCGTTGATGAAGTGAGATCCCCCATCAGAAATAAGAACTCGTGGAACCCCGAACCGCGTGATGATATGCTTCCTCAAAAATCTGCAAACTGTCCTCGCATCAGCGGCTCGGGCGGGGATAGCCTCCACCCAACGACTCACATAATCTACGGCCAACAGAATGTACTCAAATCCCTGACTCTTAGGGAATGGACCCATGAAATCGATGCCCCATGCGTCAAAAACCTCACAGAAGTGAATGGGCTGCATCGGCATCATATCACGCTGTCCACAAGTGCCCATCCTCTGACAGTCAGTACACCTCTTCACGAACTCATCTGAGTCCTTGAAGAGGGTAGGCCACCACAAACCGGACTGGAGCACTTTCTGTGCCGTTCTCCTCCCAGAATGATGTCCTCCTGCCTCAAGCTTGTGGCAGTAAGTGAGGACGCTATGGTGTTCCTCCTGAGGAATACACCGACGCCAGACGCTATCCCCTCCTTCGTGGTAAAGGATGGGATCCTCCCAATGGTAAGACTTGGCCTTTGCAAGGAAGGTCTCAAGCCTCTGCCTGGGCCAATCTTGTGGGACTTTCCCAGCAACGAGAAAGTTCACAATATCGGCGTACCATGGGAGTGAGGCGATAGCAAGGATCGCCTCATCTGGGAAGGTATCTCTGATCGGATCAATCTGCTCTATCTCCTCAGGCTGCTCTAATCGGGATAAATGGTCCGCCACCACATTCTTGACTCCAGGCTTATCCTTGATCTCAATGTCGAACTCCTGGAGTAGAAGGATCCATCTAGTCAGTCTAGCCTTGGCATCCTTCTTTGCCATGAGGTACCTGATGGCGGTGTGATCTGTGTACAAGGTCACTCGGGATCCAATGATATATGATCTGAATTTATCTAGGGCAAACACTACTGCTAGCATCTCCTTCTCTTTAACCGTGTAGTTCCGCTGGGCGGAATCCAATGTGCGGCTAGCATAGTGTATCGCAAATGGTACTCCATCCCTCCTCTGTCCCAGCACTGCCCCTACGGCAAAATCGGAGGCATCCGTCATGATCTCGAATGGAAGAGACCAATCAGGCGGCTGAAGGACAGGAGCCTCAATAACACATCTCTGGAGAGTAGCAAACGACGAAAGACACTTGTCATCGACAAGGAACTCGGTGTCTTTCGTCAAGAGGTCAGTCAACGGTCGGGCAATCCTGCTAAAATCCTGAATGAATCTACGATAAAATCCAACGTGCCCCAGAAAGGACCGAAGCTGCCTCAAATTGGACGGCGGTGTGAGTTTTCTAATGACATCAACCTTGGCCGGATCCACCTCCATGCCCCTGTTGGATATGATGTGGCCAAGCACCGTCCCTTGAGTCACCATGAAGTGACTCTTCTCCCAAGATAGCACCAAGTTGTACTCAATACATCGCTGGAGTACTCGGTCTAGGCAGTCAAGACAGGAGTCGAATCCGTCGCCGTAGACCGAGAAATCGTCCATGAAGACCTCAAGGCACTCCCCTACCAAGTCCGAAAAGATCGACAGCATGCACCTCTGAAAAGTCGCAGGGGCATTGCATAGCCCAAATGGCATGCGTCGAAAAGCGTATGTGCCAAAGGGACAGGTAAAGGTGGTCTTCTCCTGATCCTCAGGAGCGATGGCCACTTGGTTGTAGCCCGAGTACCCATCCAGGAAGCAATAGTGGCTCTTCCCTGCCAGTCTCTCAATGATCTGGTCAATAAAAGGCAGGGGGAAATGGTCCTTCTTGGTGGCTTGGTTGAGTCTCCTGTAGTCAACACAAACCCTCCAAGAGGTGGGTACCCGTGTAGCAATCTCCTCTCCCGACTCACTGATCACAGTCGTGATGCCCGTCTTCTTGGGCACCACATGCAAGGGGCTGACCCACTTGGAGTCGGAAATGGGATAAATAAAACCTGCACCCCACCACTTCGATATCTCCTTTATGACAACCTCTCTTAGGTTGGGGTTCAGACGCCGCTGGAACTCACGCGACGGCTTCGCCCCATCCTCTAGGTAGATGTGGTGGGAGCAAACTGATGGATCAATCCCATGGAGATCTGCTACGCTCCATCCGATCGCCTTGCGGTTCTTTTCAAGAACCCCCATCAGACGGGATTCCTGCTCTCCAGTCAACTCAGCGGAGATGATGACTGGGTACATCTCAGGATCGCCCGCAAGGAATCGATACTTCAGCGAAGTAGGGAGCGGCTTCAGCTCTGGTATGCTGGGTGCTGGCAAATCTGGCTGTGGAAGGAACTGTGTGAAAGCTGCAAGCTCGGCCAAATCTGCCTGGGAAAGTGAAAGTGTACTCTCGCAAACTGGGTCGGGAGAAGGCGGCTCAACTGCACTGTCTCTGCTCTGCTCTGCCTCTATCTCCTCCTCTGTAGGCTCAGGTGAACTCAGGTCTGGCATCTGATCATAACAATCGGCCCAATCAGACTCTGAATCCGAGGGATCTGCATCAGACTCGGTGGCATCAGTACCACCGGAAAACAAGGTGGCATCAGCACCACCATCACAAAACACTGTGCTGCGATCAAGAACCGGCTCTCCCGCCACAATGGTATCCTGAACCAGGTCTGTGCTCTCCAGACTCTCCTCTGCTATCATCTCTGCCTCAGCTGTGTCTGAAAGTGAGAGGGTAGTCTGTGCCTCAAGGTCTGCCCAAGCTGCCTCATCATCTGTGATCACAAAATCACAGTCCTGGTGGATGTCTGGCTCTGCATCTGTCAGCTGCTCTGAGTCGGTACTGGCATCTGAGCGGGATCTAGATCTGACTCTGTAGTCCTCGACCGTCTCTATTTGTATACTCTCGCCCCGGACGCGAAAGTACACCTTCCCGCTATCATGATCAGTCACCGCCTTGGCTGTGGCCAAGAACGGACGACCAAGGATGATGGGGGTATCGGCCACTGATTCAGGGATCTCCATGTCCAACACTACGAAGTCCACGGGGAATTGCAGACCTTGAATCGTGACGATAACGTCTCGTAGCAACCCCTTCGGCCTCTTGACAGATCGATCAGCGAACTGAAGGACTGTCCTGCTCTGTCGAAGAGTGCCCAACTCGAAGCGGTCGAGAAGGGCTGCCGGAAGTAGGTTGATCGAAGATCCGCTATCTAAAAGAGTACGGTCGAACCACTGCTCTCTGATCTGGCATCTGACATACGGGGCCCCTGCATCTGGCCTCTTGGCTGGCAGTCGGTTCTGAATCGCAAAGCACGTGGCTTTGGTCAGCACATGGATCTCTGAAGTGTGGTTCCTCCTCCTCCTCCTAACTGTAGTCCGCTCTCTCAAAGATCTCTGGAGGAGGGGGATGTGCTGCAAAGCCTCCTGGAGGGTCAGCTGGATATGGAAGCGATCAATCATGCTCTGGCTGAACTCCTCAAACTCTCTCTTTTTTGAATCATTTTTCTTCCCCTTCCCCATCTGAAGGGCTCTAGGGAAGGGGATCACTGGGTCCTTATCAGATGAAGGACTAGGAAAAGATCTACGCGGTTCAAGGACCGGATCCACACATACATCATGCACCACAGTGGGACCAAAAGAATGTAAACCTTTTCCTTTATTCATCACAGAATCCTGAGATACATGACCACGGGGAAAAACAACAACTCTCTCTCTACAGACACCGGTGGCCTCAGTACCACCACGGATGGGCTGATCTGCTGCTGCTGGCGAAGGTAGACGTCTCGCGGCATCAGTACCGCGGGCTGGCTCGGCTGCTGCTGGGGTGGCATCAGTACCACCTCCTGAATCTGGTGAAGTGGCGGCCTCAGTACCGCCGGTGGGATCAGCATCCTTGGTGGCCTCAGTACCACCGTCATCGACTGGAGCGGCCTCAGTACCGCTCTCCTCCTCCTCCTGTGGCGCCTCTGGATGGTGCTCAGCTGAGGCGCCGCCGCCGGCTGGGGTCCTACCGCTCCTAAGCGTGGCAAAATCAACATCAAACAGATCTGAAGAAGTATCATCAAATGGATAGCTAGGAGTGGCTAACTCAGTATGTACTACCTGCTCAGACTTCCTCTTGAGGTTGTTCAGGTTCGGCTCTATCTGTGCAGGTATGGCGGCCTTCCCTCTCACCAGGTCCCGCAACTCCTGGCGGAACTCATCCATCTCCCGTCTGAAGGTCGCCTGCTGGTCCGTGAGGAGGCGGGCGATGTCATCCATGGCGGGGCTCTCGTGGGAGCCCGACGGGTAGCCTCTCTGTGGGTGAGGCTGCTGGTACTGCTGTGGGTGAGAGGGGTAGGACGGAGGGTGCTGCTGGTGCTGGTATCCCGGGTGAGCCTGCTGCTCACGCCTCCAAGACTGTCCCTGCTGATAGGGACGAGGACCATAGGACTGCTGCTGGTGATACACTGGGGGCTGCTGCGGCTGCTGGTGCTGGTCTCTCTGATGGGAGTACTGCCCTCCCTGTGCTGACGGCTGCTGCTGGGGCTGGGCACCACCACTCCCCCACCTGAATCCGGGATGGTCTCGTCGGATCCCAGGTTGGGGACGGTCGTACCAGATCCCGTTGACATCCATCAACGGCTCTGCATCCAAGGGGGCTGGGGGTAGCACTGCCAACGGCTGGTCCGGCTGGTAGACCACCATCTGCATCTCTGGAGATGGTGGGGACTGGTAGGTGTGCTGCGGCTGCTGGTACGGCTCCGCCTGTACAAGGTGAACCTGTCTAGGCTGCGCTGGGGCGCTGGAGCGCTGGGACGAGCTGCTGCTGCTGCCGGAGTCGCCTCGCGACTGAAGACGGGGCTGAGAAGCCGTCTGTGTCTCCTGGAGACACATGATCTGTGTCTTCAGGTCGCTCAAGACCTGTGCCATCTGATCCATCTGTGCTATGCTCTGGCACTGCTTCTTCTCGATCAGCTCCATGCGGTCCAGCTTCTCGCTGATAATGCCCGTATCTGCAGCTGAAGACTCTGCCTGTGCTGCTGCTGCTGCTGCAGATGAACTGGAAGGACCTGCATCGACCCGTGCTATCCTCTGGTACTGCACGGGTCCTGGCTGAAGTGGCTGGGTCTTCTGTGTGTATAGGCGGGTCTGAGACATAACCATGTAGTTCTCCGCCATCTCCTCGAAAATCGCCCAGACCTGGTCGTGGTCCTTGGCGAAGTAGGACCCGCCACAAGAAGCGTTCACCAGGCCCTGTAGCTCTGGTGACAACCCACTGAAAAAGCTCTGAACGAGGTTCGGCTTCGTGATGTCATGGTGTGGGCATCTGTCCAAGAGCTCCCTGAACCTCTCCCAAGCCTCGTGGAACTGCTCATTGGGAAACATGGAGAAGTTGCTGATCAGGGCCCTAGCCGCGTTCGTCCGCCCGAGTGGATAGTACTTGTTCAAGTACTCGGTGCGGAGCTGCTCCCAGGTGTACACAAATCTCCCCGAATGCTTCAGCCAGGTGGCTGCTCTGTCTGCTAAGGAAAAGGGGAAAGCCATCATCCGTATGGTATCCTGGTCCACGTGTCGGTCGTGGACAGTACTGCAGATCATCAGAAACTCCTGTAGGTGGAGATGGGGCTCCTCTGTAGCCAGCCCATGAAACCGCGGAAGCATCTGTAAGGTGTTCGGGGGGAACTTGAAGTCCCCCACGATCGCTGGAACCACCACCCAGTGGTGCATCAGTGTAGAGCCGGGATTGTGTAAATCCCGCATCGGTCTCGGTGGTCCTGCTCCTCCTGCGGCTGCTGCCGCTGCGGCGGCGGCCACGGCTGCTGCTGCTGCTGCTGCGGCGGCTCGTGCCTGTGCCTCATCGGGGTCCTCGGGCTCGCTCTGTGCATCTCTCTCTGCTCTGAGCCTCTCCATCTCGCGCCTCATCTCTATCATAAAAGCTCCCTGATCGCGGAGCTGCTGCTGGACTGTCTCTAACTGTGCGATCAGGGTGGAGTTGATCGCTCCCTGATCCAATACGAAGTGCTCAGGTCTGCGGGAGTGATCGTCAGAACTGCCGGCCATCGCGACGTCTGCAAAATCGAAGGAGCCCAACTCAGGTGCTGTCAAATGAATAAGTCTCTCCTCGGGCTCAGGTCTCTCAGGTAAGTCAGAAAGGGGGTCGAGGGGGAACAGGGCGGAGTCGTACTCGGGCTCGGAGAGCGGGTCCGAGCTCTCGCGAGCCAACCTAGATGATGTGGTAGACGCGCCCGAAAGCGGTGCAACCAAAGGCTGCCTAAGAGACCGTCTACCCATCATCTTGATCTGGCGAGTAAGGCGGATGAGATCTGGAAAAATTAAGGATCAGAAAACAAACCCCCGGTTCACCAACACAACACGAGCTGAAGACCGTAAAGGTTCGGTCAAATTATCTTGTCTATTTTATTTGGTGAACAATCAAGATAGCAGAGCGATTACGTGACCTGTTGGGAACCCGATGCTCCCAAGAGACTGGCCCAATCCCAAAGCTAGATCTTTCCCAGCCATTACAGGTTGCGGACCGTTTACCGGCTACCCGATCAACCCGCTCTGTTAAGGATGTCACGGCCCGCTTTACCGGGTACCGGAGAGATCCTCACTGGAGAACGACTAACTCGGAGACTAGTAGTCTAATGGAAGTTCAGGCGTGGCTCTATCCTAGGGTGCGGGTCACTCTCTCGCACAAGCAAACCAATCAATGAGGGGGTTGCTCTCCCCAAGACAAATTTTTAGGGTGAGCGAGTTTTAAGGTCGATAATTTTAAACAGTCCCAATTTTATGGTTTCTCTTTTTTAGGTATTTTTCAAGCAAACAAAATCGCCTAACGAATTTTTCGGTTTCTCCTGGTTATTAAGTCCAAAAACGGGGGGAGAAGTCGAAAAAGCCGATGCACGAGAAAATCAATGATGCATGCTGAGTAAGAGATGCGTACCTGCCGCCAGCACTCTACATGCAAGATGATCCGCGCATAAAATAAAGACAGAAAATAAACTAACCTATATGATGCAGCGGTAAAAACCCGAGTCCTAAATAGGCAATTTCTATTGATCGTGAAGAACAATAGCTAGTCGACCGAATCAAGTCCGGAGTCCGATCTCGGGAGTCACTCGGTGCCCGCCACAACCGGTCCTGCCAGCGCTGTATGTGACTCCTAACGGCACGTGGTCTCGAATCTAATCAAACTAACTTTTTAAGTGAATTTAATTAAGGTCCAATTACGTTCTATGGGAACAGATAATCTATTAAGTGTTGGGCCTTAATGATCTACGTCACAATCAACAAAAAATCCTAAGTCTAGGGGCTCGGTCAAAACCGCGAAAAATCCGGAAAATGACAGTAAGAAATAAAAAGAAAACCGCGAGAAAAGCTGTGTAAAAACCGAGGGTCCTAATGGGTCCCCCGAGCACGCCGGTGCTCGGCGAAACAGACCCGCTACGTTCTAAGTCTAAGAGTGTCCAAGAGTCCTGTCCCTGTATTATTACAAATAATAATGAATAAAATAAAAACTAAACTACTGCCTCACACCACTCAGCTCTCTCCTCTCACTCTCTCCTGCGGCTTCGTCGAGAGAAAAGCCGCCTCCGAAAGCCGCGGCTGCACCGGCTCCTCGAAAGTCGCCTCCGCGGTCCTCGGGCCCTCGCAAGAAAAGAAAGCAAGGTGGTCATACCAATAAAATAATCAGATATTAAGAAAAATAAAAGAAAACAATAATGAGGATATATGTGCAAAAATGACAATAAAAATAATCACACAAAATAAAACAAAAACAAAAATAAAAGAGAATCAAAATAAAACAAAATAAATCAAAAAGGAACTAAATACAAAAGCCGCGAAAAAGCCGCGAGCTCCGAAGAGCCGCGAAAAACCGCGAAAACAAAAACGAAAATAAAAGACAAAAAACACTACTAAGCCGTGCTCCCCGGCAACGGCGCCATTCTGATAACCGCAAAATCCCGAACAACTGAGGTAAAGGTATGAAATGAGGTCGTTGCGACCTCAGTCACTCGAATGCGTATATCAAGAAAAATCAACCACTCAAAGAGATAAAATCAATCAAAACAAAATGGAGCGGTCTAGCTATGTGATTAACCTGGTATAACTCTCAGGGTCGAACACAAGGAGCACGGATTGGCTAGAAGCCTACGAAGTAGTGAAAATAAAATAAAAGAAAAGAAAAGTGATTTTTAGTGGTTTTTATGAATTTTTATATTTTTTTGGATTTTCAAAAGATAAAGAAAATGAAAGAAAGTAAAATCAAGCACACTTCAACAAATTATTAAACACACCAAAAATAAAGCAAAAATTAAGGAAAAATTGTTTTTATGTTTTTTAGGTTTTTTACTGTTTTTGGTGAATTTTTGGAATTTTTCTAATGGGTAAATTATTTACTAAAAATCAAACAAGGCAGAAACACCAAGGTACTGTCCAGCAAGGTTAGAAACTCAAAAATAAAATATTTAAGAGTTTCAATCAACCCTGGAGGTAATTTTCCTGTAAACTAGATGGAATGAGGAAAATTTAGGCACCTTAATTATTATTTTTGGATTTTTAAATTAATTTTTATAATTTTTATGGGTTTTTAGGGGTTTTTCAATTTTTAGGGTTTTTAAGCGATGAAAAATAGCCAAAATTGGCTAGAAAATCAAACAGTAAGCAAACAACACTACCTAATTTTTTTAGAATTTTTAAAAGTGATTTTATATTTTTTTGGTATTTTCAAACCTAAATAGTAGCTAAAAAGGCTGTTTTTGAATTTTTAAAAATATCAAATGAAAATAAAAATGTCCTCAAAAATCACAGAAATTACTACAACATGGCAGGAGCCATGTGTCGAAATTTCATTAGATTTGGAGGTGGTTTGATATTTATTCAAAAATAAAGAAGAGGGTACTGTGCACAAGGACCAATGTGCAAATACCAGAAGATCTGGGGTCTCTGGTGCAAAATACCCAGCAAGTCACGCGCGTGGCGCGTGGCTGGGGCACACAGGGACCAACTTGTAATAAAAACCAAGTCTCAGGGGCTTTTGATAACTCGTATCAAAAGCCCAGGGACATGGATGCAAAAACACCACTAAAATCCGCACATGCGCATAAACAAGGCTCACAGGGGTATAATTGCAATTACACAAAAAGATTCATTCATTGCATAACATTCCAGATCTACAGGACTAAAAATATAAAAAGCCCAGATACACACGTGACGAAGCACGTGGTCACACACACACAGGGGCATACATGTAATTCAAAATAAGCACAAGGTCCAAAATGCAAATAACCCTACGTGAAAAAGTTTTAAAAAATATTTACAGGACTAAAAAGAAAATAACAAACTACGAGGGGGCCCTAAGATATTTACCCCTTTATTTCGCCGACGGCCAGATGTGCGCCACGTGGTGATCGGACGGCTGGGATGGGCGGCGCTACTTCTCTCTTCCTTTCTTCGGCTCGATCGACGGTGGGGAGAGGCCCACGTGGATGATCTGACGACGCTGGGCTCCGGGCCTCTCTCCTCGGCTGCAACGGTCCTGATGCGCTCCTCAGATGGATCAACTGTCGCTGCTCCTCCACAGATGGATGGCTAGGATTAGAACTGGAGCGAAGGCGTCATCGGACGGCTCTGGGAGATGGAGGAAGAACACGACGCCGGCGAACTTCGCCGGCCTCCTGCGTGCGCTCCGGTCCTCCTCAGCTGCTGCAAATGATCGGAACACGTTCCTGGTGGCTACCCGCAGCTGATGGTGATGGCCGATGGCCCAGCCGAGTCCTGGAGGGGCTCCGGCGAGGCTGGCGGCGCGAAGCTCCGGTCTGAACTGTAAGGGGGGGCTCAGATGCCTCCCTTTGGACCTGCAATGTACACAGAAAGCTTCGCGAGTCGAGGGCAAAATGCCTCGACCCAAGAAAGCGGGGTGAAGATGGTCTGTGCTGTGGGGCGAACGAGCTCCGGCGAAGCGGAGACGGTGGAGCTCGACTCCCAGCTCCGGGGCGAGCTGGGGTGAATGAGCGGGCGTAGAAGGTGCGAGGGGAGATGGCGGAGATGATGGAATGCTCCGATGATCGAAAGATTGATCGGGATAGCCGGAATCAACGAAACACAGCGATGGGGCGATTTGGGGGTAACTCCAAATTAGATGAAACGAGGAAGAACTAAGGTTACCTGGTGGCTGCAGTAGACTGTGGTGGAGCTCAGCTTGCTCCTGGTCCTTGCCTCAAGGGCCGTCCCCTCCCGAGGCTCGAGCTCCAGATGGTGGTCGGAGCACGGCGGTGAAACGCGGCCGGATCGATGGTCCTGCTCCTCTTCCTCGCTGCAACACCGGCTGGGGCAAGCTGTCACCTTGCTCGTCTCGATGGAGCTCACTGGAGAGAGAGTGGATAGCCAAAGATGGCGCGAGAGAGCGGCGGAGCTGGACCTTTATAGTGCTAGGGGTCCGGAAAGATTGGAGTCGGGCACGAAGATCGGCGCGCGGATCCCTATGCAAACCTCCGGGCGAGGATGTCGGGTGTATGCAGATGGATTTAGGCCCGGGGTTTGCGGATTTGGCAATCGGATCAGGTGGGGAAAAGATCGAGAAGTCGGGTCCAGCAGAAGATCCGCGCCTCTGGTGGTCCTGGGGGAGGTGTTGACCGGGGGTCAACAATCCCCCGTGGACCAATCAGAGGCCGCCAATTATTGGGATTTTAATTGATTTTTTTGAGGCCTTAAATGGCCGAATTTCCAAAAACTTAAAACATGAAAAATGTTTGTTTTAATTTTTTCTATTTTTTTGTGATTTTTAATTAATTTTTGGAAATTAAAAAAAGGTATTTACACTATAGGTCTATATAGGTATATATACACTATATTGGATTTTTAATTTTGATTTTTAATTAATTATTTTTATACATTTTTATTCCCATTTTATATTTTATTTATTTATAGGATAAAATTAGGAATAAAAGGCTATTTTTACTTTATTTTTATTATTTATATACATAGGTTAAATAATTAGTTATATATATTTATGTACATGGTATATATACAAGGTATTTTTGCATTTTTAATTTTGTAATTTTTATTTGATTTTTGTTTTAATTCTTTTTATTTATTTTATTTACAAAACATAAAAAGGAATATTTACAAAAAGATTTGAAAATAAATTAGGTGTATTTACAAGGTGAAATAAATAAGGATGATGGAGTATGTACATGGTGGAAGGTTCTTTTTGGATTTTTAATTTTTTAGATTTTTATTTTGTTTTTAATAGCTTATAAATATATACAATATATACCAGTGTATTTTTGGTTGAGGAAAATATGACTTATTTATTTACATAAATATATACACAAGAGCCCCTATCTCCCTCTACTTGTGGCTTTTATGCGGTCAGGCCCATGCTGAGCCCTCCCTTGGGTTAGGTTGCTCAATATTTATTCTAAATATTTCCCTCTTTTTCTTTTTCTTCTTTATTCTTTTATTTTTGCACAAAAACATGCTAATTATTTAATTTTACAAACATGCATGCTTTTGCTAACTTTGCCTATTTACACATATCTACATGCATTTGCATAGGTTTTTGTAGCTAAAATATAAGAATAAAGAGTGATGAATGGGTATTCATCACTCGTCACTAACATTCTAGTCGAACGCATCGATCCTGAACACTGACACAACGACAGAAACAATCGGGCCAACAGGGTGGTACTTGGTGACGAGCTTCGCGGTCGTGCTGCCTATGGTCAGCACGATGGTCACTGCGGCCTTAGCCTTGTTTGTGGTGAGAACTGCAGATGATGCCAGGCTCTCCAACAGCTCATGGGAAGCGGAGTGCACCTCACCATCTCCTTGAAGACGCTGTCGTGGTCGAGGGGCAACTCGGCCTCAATGCAGATAAGGGATATGATCTTGACAACAGTTTTGGGGTACGCTCAGGCGGTGTTCTTGCCGTTGAGCATGACGTAGTCGGTGCAGACCAAGAACAGCAGCCCAACGGTAGCCCCGAGCTCCCTTGGTCACCTCCCCTGACCGACACCCACTGTCACCCTACACCATGACCCACCCCTGGTCCTGAGTTTTCTTTTTTTTTTAGTTTTGATTAATCACAGCAGTAAGATCGTAGATTGGTTAGATTAACTCATCCATCTAGTTGAGTTAGTGAATTAAACTAACGGAGGTTATTGGTGTAAGATGTCACACTTATTCAGGGTCTTGGGAGTAATACGCGATTATACAAGGTTATTATTGTAATTCTGATATTACTCAGGGTTATGGGTATAAAAATCCCTTTTCTATATTGTAATTTATCTATTAAAATTGATTTAAAGAATTTTAGACACTATTCATTATTTTTAATCTTCATTTCAATTCAGCCTAATTATTATTTCCTTGATTTGGGATATTTTGGCTTTAAAATCCATACAAATTAGCAAAAGTCCATAAAAAATCACAAAAAAAAGTAAAATAATATTTAAAACCCAAAAGCATTTTATTTTCTATATTTTTTTACTGGTATTGTTATCTATATTATCCTATATTGTATATATAGTCTTACATATTACTTCAATACCTTATTTATCATTTATAAAAAGAAAAGGAAATTAAAAGCCAGAAAATATAAAAAATAAAATATATAAAATTTAAAATAACTAAAAAATATATAAAACAATATATATAATCAAAACCCCAGAAAAACAAATAAACAAGAAGAACACACAGTTTTGCGCATTTATTTGCCCTGGTCTCCCGTTTGCTCCCTGTGTTCGACACTCTACACATGCTTGCACTATACACATCATTTGTAGAGTTAAATAAAATTTTAAATCCACATATTTATTTTCACTGCTTGATTCTTAATTGTGGGTTAATTGATGAATTACTTAAAATTTTTTGAGCGGTCATCACATCGACTACGGCCTCGCCTTGTGAGACCGTACGACCCTCATTAGATTCTACTTTTCAGCACTGCTACATGTTCAGGTGAACGTAGATCATGCTGGGAAGGATATGGAAGCACCTCAAAGTTTTTACCGGCTAAGAGGAGGATAATATCCCTCTAACTCTATCTATCTTATTTTTAATGAAGAACCATAGAGATGATGGATCGTCCCCCCGGTTTGCACAATCACGGGTTAAAATAGGAAGAATGAAAATAGGATTAGGGAGTTTGGGTTACGTTGGCCATCAAAAGTTGGGGATCGGAAGAGGTTGCATGCGATTAGGATGGCTATAAGAGATATAAGGGGAAAACGGAGGAGACAAGATGAAGATGGAGTTATGAAGGTTTTGGTCGCTTTTTACGAGTGAAGGGAAAAGGAATTTGTACTGGGTTAGGGTTGTTGGGATGAGGAGATATAGGTGGTTAAGATCGACTGCAGGAAGGCAAAGGGATAAGATGATAGGACGGATTTTTCCATTGGTTCTTGGTTGTTGGGAGATACTGGATGAAGCGCATTAAGATTATGTTTCGATCCTCTCCAGGTAGTTGCGTTAATTTGGAGGTTTGGGAAGGATAAAGGATGGGTCGAATGCTATGAGGTTGAACGATGAGAAGGAAGGAATGGCATTGGCCAATGGGTTCATTGTCAGTGGTTGAAGAGAGCAAGGCAGAGGAATGAGATGATGAGGTAGGAGACGACTGTGGAGCCATTAGATCATAGACTGACCTAGCAGTTTTGTGATGGTCATGTGTGAAGCATGTGGGGATGCTGCAAAGAGGGCGAAAGTTATGGAGGTTGCTATATCAATCTCAATCCAACGGTCAGAGTGGAGAGCGCTACAAGACAAAATCCATTGACCAAGGGGGGCAGGGTTGACATGTGAGACTAACTTTACTGTCTTGGGAAGATGACACAATGCCACATGGGTTGTTGATCATTAACCATGCTAAAATGAAAAATGAAATAAAATATGAGATAAATGTAAATGCAAATATGTGTAAAATGAGACTTGTATATCTTTGAGAGATCTGCGGAGTTCGTAAAGGATTCAAATGCAAATCAAATGAAACATTATATATGTGATTTTTTTATGAGATTTTATGTATATATAATACAAATTTTAAAGTTTTGTGATTTTTTATTTGGTTTTCTATTAAAAAAATAAATACATGTAAAAATCAAACATGATGTAAAATAATGAAATGCATACAATGCAATTTTTTGATTTTTATGGGTAAAAAATGAGTCAGAATAATTAGTGAAGTAAACTATTTGCAAATAAATAGCACAATGTGCTCAAGTAAATGAGATAGAAATAAAGAAATAAAAAATAAACAAATCGAAAAGTGTTTAAAATGTACATGAAATAACAAGTCAAAAATTATTAATTATGGGCAGTATACAGTTTAGTTCCAAAACCCAAGTTTCACAAATGAACTCTGATTCTTTTGAATTTGGTATTGTTTTGTAGATATTTGAATATAAATTAATTCAAAAGTGAGTAGAGTAAATTTGGACATTGTATGTGAGAGATATCAGCATTTATGGCTTTCTCTCAGAAGGTTTGGGTGATGAATCTTCATTTCATCACCTTTATTCTTTCATTTTGACCTTTATTCCGTAGCTAATGCATGTAAATATCATTATCTTTCCTAATTTAACACTCATTATTTATTGAATAAATATTATATAAAATATTATATTTAAAGCTAAAAATAAAGAATAAACTATAATAAAAGGAAAGGAAATAAAATGTCAAAGGTATTTTATGACTCAAAACATTGATACCTAGACATCATGATGACTAGGTCAACAAGGAATAAAGTAGGGGGGATAAGGGTCAAAACACAATAAACCCCACATTTCTACTCTTCAACAATTTATTTTTGAGACATATTTTATTCTTTATTATTTATATCTCAAACCAATAAACTTTGTGCATAAAAGTTGTAGATAAAATACAAAGAAAAATATAAACTTGATTTCATCTAAAAATAATATACAATATTCATTCTACACTCTAAATAAAAGACAAAACCCAAACTTCCCAGACCCATATCATCTCCATAAAAACTCAAAATGCATAAAAATCACTTTAATTGTTTATAACTTTTAATTAGCTATTTAATGAAGATGGTTTCATTTAATTTGGAATTAAGACGCAAAAGTTAGGTTTTGGATCCCTATTGTACAATATACTTGAATAAAATATTCATTTTATTTATTCTTTATATTTTCCATTATTTTATATTTTTGTAATTTTTTAAGTATTATTTATATCATATGTACCGAATTAAAATAAAATAAAACCATTAAAAATATACTAAAATAAATAACTGTATAAAGTATATATATGAATTGCCTATACTTGTACCTATGTAATAAATACATCTATTTATTTAAGTGTACATAATATATCAGAAAAATAAAATAAAAATATATTTGTGTATATTTAAATAAGTTGTAAATAATTATATGAAGTATATAAAATAATAAAATTGAAAATACAAAATAAAAATAAAATAAGTTATATATTGGTAAATATATCTATAACTATACTTGTAAATAATATCTCGCCATAAATTTATCTGTAAAAATAAGTTAAAATCATGATTAAATACTACATAAAATAATAATTTTTTTATTTTAAAATTTTTTTAATTAATATTTTTATTATTTTATTTCTCATTATTTCTCATTTTCTAATATGTTTTTGTCTTCTAGCGGTCTATGTGGACCAATTGGAGGCCGCCTTTTGTTGATCGCAGGTCAACTGCACCCTTGGTGCGTTTGCGATGTCAGAACTGTCACCTCCTCGATTTTGCTCCTCTTTTCTCGGATGATCCATCTTCCCATTTTAATTGATTTCTCATGCAAACCCTTCTCTGATCATCCCTAATACACACCTAATCCTTCCATCCTATGTACATTGCTCTGGTTCATTGGATACCCTAGGTCAGTAACCCTCCTTTGCTCTGTCTATAAATAACCACCTTCAACCTTCTTGCCGAATTTGATCAATCTTCGAGCCTCGTAACCCCAATCATTATTCGTGAGTGTGTTCCTGATGACAGCAAGAGTACTGCCAAGAAAGCCATCTCTAGCGTGGTCCCTGCTCCCTGGAATACCAGGTGCGACCTACTTCTTTTCTGTGTTTTATCTTGCCTTTTAATTCTTTAGTATAGTTGTAGATTAGTTTTTCATCATTAAATCAGTAGTTGAGCTTAAGATTTTGAAATCAAAGATTGTCTGAGCTCTCTTCTCCGACCATGTCACGATGTACCTCCGATTGTGCCGACTCACATAGTCATGCCCATTACTTCACCCATCACTTCGTGCATCTATTCCACTATTCAATCCAACCGGCCCTTTCTGGATCGGTAAATCAAAACTCCTCCTCTTCCCATCACCGGAGTTCCTCCATCTCGCTCACCCTTTATGCACAGCAGCTTCAAATTGGGTTAAGACAAATCGCTTTGAGACCAGGGTTCTTCTTCTACATGTAGGACACGCCAAAGACCAGCAACAGGTTGATTTCATCTCTGGAGAAGGTTCCCAGGTGCCTCGTTCTCTCTCGAGCTCCAAGCCTCTTCCCAGGGAGGCCTGGACCATCTTAGTGGAATCAGCCGATGCGAGACACTTCCAGGAAGACTAGGATCTTGTCTACGACGAAGATGGTGATCGGAGCGAGGAGTTATTCAAGATCAAAGGGAGGGAAGGGAGTTGTTCTTCCATGTTCTTCATCCTCCCTTTAAAGCCACCGGATTCCGTGTGCGTCCCGGATCGAATCTAGGTCGTTCATTGTAGATGAAATGCCACCTCATCTCAACCATCCCATGATGTTAAGTACGCCTATATGGCGCACTTCTAGCAATCCATTCGTGCAACCTTCGGGGTAAATTTCATTTATACCCATCTTCCTTTTTATTTTACTTTTAGCCCTGTTTTTTCATAGTTGTAAAGTTTTTAATAATTGCAAGTAGACCCATGTACTTTGTTAATATTACATATAGGTTCTTGCCAGGTCACCTCACGTGGACCCCCATTGAGGGGACATTTTGCATGTATGCCCTTACGTTCTTTGTAATTTTAATTTAGTCCATAAAATTTAATTAATAGTTGTACATTTTGGAAAAATTACATATATCCCTTGGATAATTAATTTCAAAAATGCACTTTCTAATTTATAATATGATGTGCATGTTTCTCCATTTTTTTATAAATATCATCCATAATCGAAAGATCATCAAAAAATATGATAATGTACATGGATGCCCGATCTTTCACGCTATATTTTAAATTTTGCATTTTATGCACATTTCCCATTTATAAAATTTAAAAGAGCATCTTTTATTCCCTATCTAAATAGAAAAATCCCAAAAACAATTGCTAAAAATTCCAAAAAATACCTACAATATATTGTTGTATTTTATAGCTTTAGTGCAAAAATCCCTGAAAATAGAAAAACAGAATAATAAAAAATTAAAAAGCACCAAAATCTTATAAAAAAATAAAATTGCTGCAAAAAATCTAAAAAAAATATTTGTGTTGATAATTTTATTTATGTATTATTACTTATGAAAATTAATCTTAGGAATTTTTATCTTTATTTATCATTTTATATCTCAAAACATCTCGGCCTATTTATTTAATACATGTTTTGGGATATTTTAGACATTGAAAATACCTAAAAATTAGAAAAAATATCTAAAAATCACAAAATATTAAAAAATATTAAAAAAAACCCAAAAACTTTTTATTTTGCAAATTTTGATTAACTTTAGCCATATTTATAATTATAATACCCTATATGGTATTATATATCTATATATACCTATACATGGGTTATATTGTTACTATAATTATTATAAATACCTTTTAAATATTTTAAAAACATATATATATTATATAAAACTAAGAGTATATTTATTAATATTTTCTGATTTTTTTATGTATTTATTGTATTTATTGTGATGTATATATCTTATATCTTGTGTACATTATTATATATACACCTATATATACATATCTATGCATTATTATATAATATTTAAATTAAAAAGAAAGCAAATTAAAAAAAGAGTATAAAAGAAAATCAAATAAAAATTTAAAAACCAAAAACCCACATTAAAAATACATTTGTGTACAAAATTCATTCTTGATTAGCAATAATCATTAGACTGCCTTCTTTGCTCTCAGTGGTTCGACCTCTACATGCTTACATGCTATACATCTTTGTTTGTAGAATATAATAAATTATGCTCCATATTTTGTCATTTATTGATTAATTATATACTATGGGTACTTGTTTAAATTGAGATTCGTGAGCGGTCGCCTCAATGACACTCTATCTTCGCTTTTCAATGAGGATATTTTAGATCCTCACGAAGCAACAACTCAATAGTTTATTTCACATATATAAAAGTTAGTTTTTAGGATTTTTATTGATTAATATTAGTGATATGTACACAATGGAGTTTGTTTTATGTCAATTGGAGTTGTGTTAATTATTTCAAAATGGATAAAGCTGGGTAAATTATACACAAGTTAATATGAATGCAGAATAGAATGTTAATTTATGAAAATTATTTACATGTGCATGAATGCTAATTATGAGTTATAAACACATGAATGCATTTAATTACTTAGGATGAAACTCTATTTTCAGCTAATTAGAGTGATGAATCACATATTCATCAATGATCTTGAGAGAGCAAAATATAATTACGCTTTATCATACGTTGTAATCCCAAAATGAAATTTGCTTCTCCCATTTATTTTATATAAAAATGAAAAGCCAGCCACTTCTTTGTATGATTAATAATATCTAGACTACAATAAAAAATAAGCATATCATACACATATAAATAAATAATTGTTGAATTTGAGCGCCCATGGCGAGCCATTTTGCAATAAAAGTTGTTGCAAATCACTCCTTGATCTGAATTGAATACATCTTGCATAATAGGTTCCTTCATACAATTATGATTATGAACTATGGGCATCTTGATTTCATTTATTTGTTGATTCAAGTGTTGGGCCATAGAGGCAGGTGCATGGTTGAACATTTAAAAGGATAGATTGAGGACTTAACCACACTATCAAGTGACTATAAAGAAAGTATATGCAACCTAAAAAGGAAATGGAAATCCTTACTCTAAAGGCTGGCAACTGACCTCACTCTCGATGCAGGTCCTATGCATAGTAAGAGAGACTCAGAGGTATCATATGAGTTTAGATCAAAGAGTTAATTTATTGAAATCGAGATAACCAAGATATATATCTATGTTCTCAAAATACATGAACGCATCCTCTGACTGGAGACATATTTATTACTATATGTTTGAGTGTGTACATTGGGAAGATCATTAGATTGACTACCTAATCAAGGTCTATATGTCAGCATGCTGGTGCGCATATAAGGGCATATGAGTAATATGATATCTCAGAAAGATCATACAAGTTTAATACCAAACCTGAAGACATGAGTTCACTCACAAAATATTGAAATAAATTAAATTCCAACTTCGGTCATTTTTTTTTTGGAATAAGGACAAGATTTGAAAGTCTAATATACATTTTTGGAAAGTATATGATCTATATGAACTCACATTGATCAAATGAGAAATTAAACGATAGAACCATGATGGAGACAACCCAAAATGAGATTTGAACTTTAGGTTTAACATATACTCTTCCAATATGCAAATGTATGGGTTTTAGGTATACTCGAGGGAAATTTGATCTTGATTGATTATATTCCAAGATGCTTTTATTCCGAGGGAGTGATTAAAGAGGTTTGAATTTTAGTGACTCCACTCAGTAGACTGATTATTGTACAAATGTTAGATATTGGTATGATTTGTATTCAAAGATGATAAGAAATTGGGTGCATTATTTGACGGAAACAAACATCTCCGAGAGATCTTCTAGATCTGGATATGATATTAGATCTCATTATCCATGTTACAAGACACGACATACAACACCTCCTCCTTCGTTTCCAAGTTAACGCTGACTCCTCCCCATCTCCACCACCTCCTCGCAACCGCACCCTCTCCACCACCTCTTCTAAGCCACCGCCTCCTCCTTCCCATCTCCAACACCTCCTCTCCGTTGCCCACTCTCCACCACCTCCTCCTCGTCTCCAAGCCACAGCCGCCTTCCCCCTGTCCACCACCTCCTCCTCGTCTCCCTGTCCACGACATTCCCCTCTTCGCCTCCTCGTCCTCGTATCCAAGTCGCTGCCTCCCCATTGTTGCTCGCCACCTCATCAGCCTCCACCGATCGTCCTCCTCACTGTGCCATTGCTAAGATTGGAGTCACATCCTTGTCGCCTTATGAACACGGGCTACAACAAAAAAGGTATAAGAAAGTAAGGAAACAAAAGAAGTGAAATGTTATCTAACTTTTGGTGTTTTTTCCCAGTGAAATATGTGGTTGTGGGTTTTTTCAGATGCAGATTATATTTTAGATATAGCCGATGACTTTCGGTGTCCATTAATGTTCTATAATGTTCCACCAATTGATTTTAGGCTGAAAAATATTGCTTATGATTTCATATGTTCGATTGAGCCCATGCATATAGGAAACATAGAAACCCATATGTAATGCAAAATCATGTCTTACTATTGGAGTTCCCGAGAAAGAATTTTGCAACACCATTCCTTTTCTTTATCAGGATTGCAGAGTTAGCGACTACTCGGCTACTACTTGGCTACCATTGTAGTAGCAAAATAGTAGTCATGTGATTGCACAAACAAAGTCAGCTACTACATTGTGACTAACTTACTACTACAGTAGCAGTAAAGTAGTAGTAACATGATCGTTATTGTAAATACAGTGGTGGTAAAATAATATTTAGGTAGTCGTGAAAATGTATCCGTGTGGTGACAACGTGGTCGCAATATGGTGTATCTTCAGTCAGAGTTCAACCGAAAGTTGACACTAAACTGTGACTATATAGCAACTATGTGCAACTATATTTTGCTACCACCTTACGACTAAGGTGTGGTCTCAGATATTTTACTATCATATTGGCCCGACCACACATTTTGCAACTAAATATGGTCTCAACATGAGATTACGACTACATTTGCACCACATAGCCACCATTTTACCACCACATTTGTAGTCGCAAAACTTGCATTTTCTTGTAGTAATTGTTCTCAATCCATGTAGTTTCATCAATTTTAAAAAAAATCACTATTATTGTGACTTGTACATCAATTATTTTTTAATCAGATATGATCTTATCTTCATGATATCGTTAAAATGGTACCCAAGCTTTGGAAGAAAGTATTAGATGTTATCCAAACCCTAGGAAGATAAAGTTCTGAATATCGAATTGCGTGGGAGCTTGTTTTTTCCATGTTTGTGTGACTCCATATTATTTTTACAAACATTTGATCTTGTTGAAAGTATCCAATTTATGAGAATGTTCTAAGACGTAAAATCATATTTATAATGTCTAAATATGACCTCAAAGGTCAGGCCAATAGTTGGCTATGATTGCATGAAGATTCAGATATTACAGATTCTTGCAGTGTGTTATTTTTGCATTAATTTTGTAATTGATAATTATGAATTTTTAATTATTATTTTAATGTCATGAAACATGTTGAAATCACTAAATAAAATTTCATAAATTAAACTATCAAACCACACTAATTTATTTCGTTTTATTCTAAGTCTGATAGCCCAAGATTTTAGATAATAGCTTGCTACGTTCCTGAGATTAAGAGATCATCTTGTTGAATTTTATTTTGTATTTTCATTCAAAATAAATCATAGAAATGTGCTATATACCATAATTATTTAAATAAATAGCTACATAAATATTTGATTGTCAACTTTTTTCAATGATTGTTTCATGGTAAACTTGAATTTGACAATAATAGTTGTGATAATTTAGATGTAAAAACAATTTGTTGCTTGATATATAAAATTTTTATGTAAATTAAATGGTTTTAATTTTAAATATCAGTGAAAGACTATTCTTTAATATAAAGCACAATCAAAAGATCGATAAAATCACAAGTACAATTTGATCCAATTATGTTGCTCGAAATTTAATCAAAGATGGTGTCTAGACATCATATGCTAACTATGTTCCTTAATTAGCATCTTGCAGTGCAAGGAGATGCTCCATCTCAATATAACATGTACGTCTGGTTGGATCTTTTTTGATGAAGGATGGCATGCATAAGTCAAGGTGTACTCTAACAATTAAAATTGGAATAAGATGTACTTATGGATGCATATACTATATAATAAAATATATCAAGAGAGAATTATTTGTTGGTTGAATTAGATTATATTAATTAAATATGATTAAGTTAACATGATATAATATTTCCAATTTATAATTAATGAAGACTGGATTTTCCTTGGAAGGATTGTTCATGAGAATATGATTTTAAATAATTACTATAATTTTGAACTGGATATGGAGGATTATATGCTGACATCTATGATCTCATGTCAAGGAAGAGGTTACTGTCATCATGGATTGTATTGCGGAGATGCATATGCTAGCATGACACCAATATACAAGGACACACAAATCAAACTCTCTTCTTCTCAAAAGAAACGGTGTATGTATAATAATCACAATGTTGTTCCTCATTTAATTGAGGCGGCATTGGATTGCATATAGGAAGTTCTATTCATGTTGATAGTTGATTCAATTTGCAACTAGTCAACATCGCCTTAGGAGTGGTGGGCTCAAGTGTTAATGATCAAGTTGGGAGTGCATGCTAGATTTGCAATGCGGAAAAAGATCCTTCTCCCTCCACCTTAGTTACATTTTCTCTTATTATTAGGGTGTGATGAAAGTAGAATGGAGATCCCAGATTTTCTTTAGGTATTTTGGTTGGCATATCTCATGCTTTGTAAGTTAGTAACAGAATGGACTTTCAAAGTAACAAAAAGTAAGACAACCTTGATTTAAAATGATAATAACGTTAATCAAAGTAAATATTTATGCAAATTATCTTGTTGCAGATAAATTTCATTTAAACCCACTCAATATATATACTCAATCATAACTAGTGTCATGGATAAGATCAATGATAAATATGTTTTGACAATGATATGTGCTCTTAACATTTGATCATGAACGATATGGTTTATTGCACCATACAGAATGAAGGCTCCATATATAGGAGATGGTGGACTCAAAATGTTTGAGTACCTGCCTAAACCAAAGTCTTAAGAGTCAAGATGAATGTGGATATGATGAGTGTCAACATTATACTATATGTACACAAGTCCTTCATGGAGTTTCATAATTTCATATTTTATGAATGAGATGAAGCTATTTTAAAGGTTGAAATACTTTCATATTTGAGGACATGTTCATTTACAGAGGTGCTTTATCTTAAATAATGGTTGGTTAAGGATCAGGGAATCATAGTGGAAGCTTGGGTCCTGACTCATTAATAAGAAGGAAAGTCAAAGAGTTGAATGTATCTCTGTGACTTCCAATCTTATGACATCCAAATAGGTGGATAACTGCAATTACTGCAATAAGCCAATGTATTGGAAGTATGACTATCCAAACTATCTATAATCCTTAAAAAAAGACTCATGTAGTACATCAGAATATCTTACATCTACACTTCATCATTGAAACCAACTTACTTATTCGATAATGAAAAAGTTGGATAGTTATATCAGAGTCTTCTATAAAAACTTGCAATTAGTTGCACATATTTTAGAAAACTAATCGACTTGATCTAAAGGTTGAGAGTCATCCACATGGGATTTGATGCAATTGTTGCAACAATTGTCATTGGGTAGATAGACTACCACGATCCAGTGGGAGTGCCCATAGTCTTAGAAAATGTATCTATGATCTTAATGTTATAAAGGATTCCTTGTTTATTTCTAAACTTATTCGATAAAGATATAAACTTAGAGATAGACCTATCATAAATTGTAGTGTATATATTAAAAAAGTAAGCCAACATCTAGAGGACTCTACTAAATTAGAATAATAATGGGTGATTCATTGGTATTTATAATATTGGAAATTAAAGCTTTAAAGATCAAGAGGGGGATGAAGATCATCTAACAATGATCCAGCGTCAAGACTTGGACATGTGTATATTGACAAAATCATTAGGCTAGTAGGAGATGGACCTTTAGATTCTCTAAAAGTTTGAAACTTACCTACTTGTGAATATTGTATTCAAAGTAAAATGCTTAGGGCACCCTTCTCAAAGAAAGGTGTACGATGTGAAGGTATTTAATATCTCATATATATTAATGTATGTGGACCCTCCATACCATAATGAGCATTAATGATACGTGATTTCCATCGGTGGTCATTTATGGCATGATCTTTCTTTCGTACATGTAATAAACTTTCAAATGTTCACAGAATTCTTTTGTTAAGCTAAGTTGAAAGTTAATATAATTCGATTTGACCAAAGTAATAAGTACTTATTAGATGAATTCAAGGACTAGCTTCTAGAGAAGAAATGTGTTTCCTTTTCCACTCCTCCATGAACATCTCATCTCAGTGGAGTTGTAGAGAGATATAACTGGATCATGTTGGACATGGGCATATCAATGATGACTTGACACAATTATCTCTTAGTTTTTATGAATATGTTGTAAAGAATGCATTATATATCCAATGCTAGATTCCATGCAAGTATGTTAGAATCTTGCACTAAAGAATGAAACTTGATTAGGTATGTAAAGGATTGTATTGGGTACCTACTTTATGATCCTAAGATTCTTAAAGTTCATATCTGAGGATATGATTCTTGGAGAATGGCATCCTTAAGTGCCAAGATAAGTATAAAGTAAAAGAACTCATAAAATCCACATAGGATAATAGGGTTACTAAACTAGAACTAAAAGGATAACTGAAGATGAAATACTCATACCTCTTTGAAAGACTTTGATGGGTTGTGAGACCACTAAAATGTATATGTCAAAAGAGTCTGACAATGATCTGACTTCTTATGATGAAGCATCTATAGATTATGACAAGGATAGATAGAGGTTAGCAATAAAGTGTAAAGCATACTCTATGCACTAGTGTTGTGTATGGACCCCTCAAGGACCAACCCAAGGGGTCAAATCCATTAGGCATAAATGGATCTTCAAGATAAAGAGGGAATCTAATGGGAAGGCAGAGACCTTCAAAACATGGCTCGTGGCTAAGGGCTATACACGGAGAGAAGACATCGATTGTGATGAGACTTGCTCTCCAAATACCATGTTTATGCCCATCAAGATATTGTCAGTTGTATCTACACAACTTGACTATGACATCTATAAGATGGAAGTCGAGATTGCATTCCTCAATGGATACTTAATGAGGATATTCATATGGAGTGGCTCCATGGCTTCATAGTTGAGGAAAGAAAAGTGTACAAGATAAGAAACTTAATCTATGGGCCCCAACAAGCTTCTTATAATTGGGACATTAGATTCAATGATATCATAAAGGTTATAATTTTAGATAGAATCTTGATGAACTAAGCGAAGCTTAGTAGGAGTGGCATTGTGTTCATCGTATCAAATGTAGATGGAACTCAAATCATTTGGAATAATATAAGAATAATGACAAGTGTTTTACAATATTATCATCACATACCTTTGAGATAAAGATCTCAAGGATGCGTCTTAGATCTTAGTTATGAATTTGTTTAGAAGAAAAGAAAAGACGACATTAGGGACAATTACATCACGAATATACGTTGGACATATCCCACAAGGTAAATTCCAAGGAAAGCTTCATTCCCTTAGGATATGGTGTTTCCCTATCTAAAGGAGTAATACGTCAAAGTGTTGATGATGTGGATGCTATTACTACATGTGCTCGTGCATCAGTAGGAAGCCTAGTATATGCCATAATACTAACAAAAGCCAGATGTCTGTCATCCAATGCAAGTGTTAAACTATTACCTATCCTACTGTGGAGATAAAATACTTGATTACAGTAATAAAAATATATTCAATGACTTAAGATTTTAGAGATGGTAATCTGCAAGTCTTCTTATACCAAGACTTGAACTATGCCTTAGTATAATGAGATATAGATCTCCAAGCATAAAGGTATTCTGGTAGAGATAATAGAAATCCTTTATTGGTTATGTTAACTAGTAAGATATGGTGTAAGACACAATGTCTTATTTAGAAAGATTGAGTATCTGTTGCATAAGATGCAACATTCACATTGGATATGAGTATAGTTACAAGAGGATATGAAAGTCTGTAAAAGGACTTGGCATAGTCTCTCAAGACAGAGTGACTAATCAATGGACTAAGTTATATATCTACATGTCTTATGACTATTACATTAGTGTGGGTTTAAGGGTTAGTCCTTTAATGGCTCTTTGCAGCATTGGAAGATTATTAGACACGACTTCCCATGGCGAGCCATTATGTAATAAAAGTTATTTAAAATCACTCCTTAATCTGAAATGAAGAATATAGTTTGCATAATAGGTCCCTTCGTACAATTAAGGTTATATACCATGGCCATCTTGATATCACACAATTGTTGATCCAAATGTTGGATCATAGAGATTGGTGTAGGGTTGAATATCTAAAGAGTTGGATTGAGGACTCAAATGTACCATCAAATGTATCATCAAGTGACTATCAAGAAAGGATATTCAGCATAAGAAAGAGATGGGAATCCTTACTCCAAAGGATGAAATCTAACCGACCTCTTGATGCAGGTTATTTGCATAGGAATAATGATTCGGAGGTATCAGATGAGCTAGGTCAAAGAGTTGACTTAACGAGATTGAGATAACCAAGACATGTATCTTATGTCATCATGATATATGCATGTATCCTATGATTGGAGACAAATGTAATCCTATGTGTTAAGGTATGTACACTGTTAGATATATAAGGCATGAGCGAACCATTTCTATAATAATTGTGATTGTAATTATTTATATATCAATAGAATTTATTTATTTTCACTCCCTATTTGGGATTAATGAATGCGTGCACTTATTGAATCCTTTAGTATAATTAGGGTTATGTACCTAGGCCATCTTGATAATTATATAGTTGTTGATCCAATGGTTGGACCATCGTGGTTGGCGCTAAGATGAAATCTAAAAAATTAGGTTGAGGACACAACTATCATCGTCTAGTTATTATCAAGAAAGGATCTACATCATGAGAAGGAAATAGAAATCCTTACTCCAAAGGTTGATATCTGACCGACCTTTGATGCGGGTCTTCTATATAGTTTTAGATATTCATAGGTGTCAGATGAGTTAAGTTAAAGAATTTACTTTGTGAGATCGAGAAAAATAAACCTATGTTGTGTGATGTCATAATATATGCAGGCATCCTCTAATCATAGACAGATGGGTTATTATATATTTAAGTATGTACATTAGGAAGACCATTAGGTTGATGAACTAATCAAGGTCTATGCATCGGCGAGATGGTGTGTATATAAGGGCATATGAGTAATACAATCTTTCATAGGGCTCATACATGTTCACTATTGAACCGAAAGACATGAGCTCACTTATGAGATACTTGGAAGCAATATAAGATTTGTAGGTGTGATATGTGCTTTTGGAATGCATATGATCGATACCAACTCCCAATGATCGAATGAGAAACTTAATGATAAAACAATAAAGAAGACAATTCAAATAAGATTAGAACTTCGGGTTTAATTAAGGTCTTCCAATATCCAAGTTGTATTGATCTTGGGAAAACTCGAGGATGATGTGATCCTAATCAATTGTTTACCTTGATACTTGCATTCCAAGGGAGTGATGAAGCATGGTTGGATTTTAGTGACTCCACTCAGTACTGGTTATTCAATCTTGATCAAAATGTTGGGCGTTAATTTGAATGTGATTCCAAATCAATTAGAAAATTGGATATATTATCTATAATAACCAGACATCTTAGAAAGGTCTATTAAATATGAATATGGGATTAGATTTCACTATATAAGTCATTATACATGGCATATACAATCATCTTGTCATTATTTCCAAGTATCCACAGAGAATGCATACTATTCTTGAAAGAGTTCAAGAATCATTCCATTAGAGAAAATATCTGAGCATTGGAAGATAAAGAGATTGGATAATGATTAAATTAGATTTAATTATCATGAATAGTATAGATATAATCCACATAAATTAGACATGTGTGGAGAGATATCTGAGATAATTAAATTAGCTTTAATCATCATAAAAATTAATGTGGATAGTACAATTCACAATAATCATTGATAATGTGTATGAGATCCGCAATATCATAGAGTGAGTTAACTGTGAATGGCATTTACAATTTAAATATTAATATTAATTAGATTCACATTATACAATTAGATGTAAATATGATTTACATTTAGTTTTAGATGGTTGAATATGATTCATAAGTTTCAATGGACTACTTGCAATTGTCACAATAATTCAAAATTATTTGTTGGTAATTCAATTAGAAAATATGCAACACGTTTAAATTTGGTACTAATGGAGATTACATCACATTAGGAAAAGGAGTAGAAGACTCGTGTCCTGATATAGAATGGACGACCATGGTGTCTTTCACCTTGGTGGTCATATCATGGGAAGGAGGCTACTCATTTTCCCATTATACTTGTTGGTGATTGATTGTAGTTATTGGAGATTGTCCTTAAACTTTTATTCTTGAATATTACAAGTAATCTTGGAGATTGCAAACTATTCTTGGCAACTGATTATTATTAGGAGTGCATTAAGGGTGCATCCTAGCCATCCAGTTAATTATAAAAGATGAGGCAACCCTAGCCTTCTTTAGTCAAGGAATTTTCGCAACAACAACAACAACTCTCTTTCTCCCTCCCTCAAACCGTACGCCACCCTCAATCTCCCAAACCCTAGTGATCGTCCCTTGCCTAGGGTTTGTGGAGACCATGATACGAATCACGCTACTGCGTGTTGTCAAATTGATCGCATGTGGTTGTTCATCTTCTTCGATGCTTCATTTTCTCAAAGAAGGTGGTGTATTTTGTACGACAAAATCATGAGGTTTTCCATTCAGATCATCACTTTGGATTATGAGAAGTATGTGTCTCATCCACATGCTCACAAGTGCTCTCTTCGTTGGATCGGACTTGAGATAGGAGGTCTCTTTGCTTAGAGACTAGTAAATCACGATCATATTTACGAGATAATCATAATACTTGTGTGATATTGATGAAATCGATTGAGTATTGTCCCCAAGCTATGTGATTTCATCATTTTTTTTAGTTTCAAGTGCATTATCAAGTAGTATGACTAGTCAACCTGGATCGAATACGATCTGATCTCCATGCTTTTGTGATGCATGAGGCATAATCCCTCACCTTCAAGTTGTATTAGAACCAGATTGAAGGTCTTGTATATGATCAAAAATCTAGGAAAACAAGGTTTTGGATATCAGGTAGTGTGAAAACTTGTTTGGTCACATAGATGTGTTTTCAAATCAGTTTTGTGCATATATGATATAGCTTTAGTGTTTTCCCTAATATAAATGAATTTGGGGATATTAAATCATGTTTTTAATGTATGTACATGAACCCAAAAGATGTGTCAAAGGTTGGCGATAATCGGCCGTTGATATGGATTTGAAAAGTTCATGTAATGCATTCTTTTTTGCATGAATTCATAACTATAACTTAATGATATTTAGTTATGATTTTCCAATCATGAAACATAATAAAAACTAATTACATATGCCATAAATAAAATCAGCAAACCACTTGAACTTATTTCACGTGATTCTGAGTTCGATTGCCATAGATATTAAATATTTTATGGTATTGGGTCGGAAGATGTTTAGATCATCTAGATGACAACTTCTATTATGTTTTTCATTTTATGTAAATCACAGAAATTTGGAATTTGCCTTGATGTTGAATCAATTATTTATAGAAATATTTGTTAACCAACAACTTTTATTGAATGGTTTCTTCATGACAAACCCTGATTGGAAACTGTAATAGTTGTAGTTAACAATACATAAGTAAAAACAACTTGTTGCTTGTTATGCTAGAAATTTAGGGAATTAAAAAGGTTTTAAATTCCTAAGTTTTTGTATGATTATTATATAGTATAATATTTGGTCAAAAGATCAATAAAAACTCCTAGTATAATTTGCACAAATTTTGGTGTCTTGAATTGGAATGATGAAGGTGTTTAGGCATGGATATGTTGAATAGGTTACCTAATTGGCACATTGCACGGTTGCACCGCTTAGTAGTGGAAGCACTCACTATCATCATAATCTGTACAATCTGGTTGGACTGTTTCAAGGAGGATGACACTAGAAGTCATTACATACTCTTAAAAACTAAATTGGAATAATATATACTTGTGAACTTGTATACTCTATATAACTATTAAAAAGGAAATTGCTTGTTGGTTGAATTGGATTATTTTTTTAATAAGATTAAATTAATATAATTCAATAATAAAGCATAATCTGAAACTAATAATATTAAATTTCACTTGAAAGGATTATTCAAGATAATGTGATTCGAAATGATCAATTAAAATCGTAATCGGATATGGAGGACCATAAGATGACATCCATGGTCTCCCTTATAGGAGAAGGGCACCATCATCATGGATTGTACAGTGGATAACCTATGCAAAGTAATATCTCCATTGTATAAGCACAAATGGATTGAGATCTTTGCTTTTCAAAAGAGATAGGACATATGTGTAGTGACCCTATTATTGTTCCTCATTTAATTGAGGTGATATTAGATTGCTCATAGAGAGTGCTATTCCTGTTGAAGTTGGTTCAATTGACAACGAGTCATCATCATCTAAGGGGTGATGGGCTCGGGTGTCAAAAACAAAATTGGGAAATACAAGTTGGAATCGTAAGGTGAGTAGAGTTCTCACTTCCTTCACATGATTTACATTTTCTCATATTATTTGGGTATAACAAAGGTGGAAGGGATATTAGATCTTGTTAGGCTTGTAGTGATAAGTATATATATTGCTTTAAAAGTTGAAAAGGAAATGGACTTTCAAAGTATCAAAAAGCAAGAAAACATTAATTTAAAAATTCTTAATTAAAGAGTATATATAATTTTGTGTATATTCTAATAAGTGAAGTTTTAATCTCATGAAATCCAAGAGCCTACTCAGCAAGCTTCTCAAGGTTAACTAGTCGACCATGTTGAGCTATTCGGATTGACTTCAATGGAGCGTGTTCCCTCTATGGAGCGCATAAGTTATGTCTTGACCAAGAACAAGCATGAGAACCCTATGTCAGTGGAAGAAATAAAATTTAATGAAAAATATGATGAAGACTACTCGCTGGCTCATCATTATATATTGTGGTCTCTGTCCAATGTGCTCCAAAACCAACAAGTGGACATGGGATGCCCAAGATATAATGTTGAATCTGAAAGTGATGTTTGGGGATATGAACTGCATACAATGTTACAACTTGCTGAAAGATCTAATCCACTACAATATGTAGGAAGGGACCTCAGTTAGAGAACATGTGATCAAATTACGTGGTTTCCTCTCCGAGATGAAGAACCTTAGGGCACAGACGAATGCAGATACGTAGTCCAACTTCATTATGTTGTCTCAATCCAAGTCTTTCAACAATTTTGTAGTATTGTACCACATGAATAATCTAAGGTTGGCAAACACTAAGCTCGTATCTTTTTTGAAGCCTACAAATGATGTCATGAAGGAGGAAAATCCTACGGGCAGTGCAATAGTTGCACAGGTCAAAGGGGAGTGCGATCCAAAGCATGGGTCCCGGAAGGGTATGGCTCAAAAGAAGAAGAATAAAAGTTAAACTGTTAGCTCATCCTCTCAAGCTTCTACACTTATGCCATCTAAGAAAGGGGATATCTATCATCACTATAAGAAGTCAGTACACTAAAAAGATAATGTCTAGACTACTCGAAATATGTATAGAAGGGTAAAGGTTTGGCTCCAACGGGTATGAATTCTACTTTCATCATTACAACTAATTTTCTCATGGGAAGAGAAGGTAGTTGGCTCATTGATTCTGATATTTATATATCGTTATCTAGTGGAAGAGTCTTAATGCTTAGAGAGTGTTTCTATGTTCTGAATGTTAAAAGGGAATTATTATTAGTATATAAATTAGTTAGAAATAGATATATGTCCTATTCTGTGAAAAACTTGTCATAAATCATTATGTTAAATATATTGTAGATGGTTATTGAAATCTTATAGGACTTTTTGAATTGTGTATTAATGAATGTGTCATGAATGTTACAACTATTAATAAAAATCCTAAGAGATCTAGAGAGGATGGAGATCATTTAACCATGATATCGCATCAAAGGCTTGGTCATTTATATATTGATAGATCAATGGATTGATAAAAGATGGACCATTGTATCTTCTTATAGTCGAGAGTTTACCCTCTTGTAAACATTTATTAAGGTAAAATGATTATAGGCCCCTTTCAAAATAATGGCACACTATGCGGAGATATACTTGACCTAATACATACAAATGCATATGGTCCCTTTAGTACTGCAACTCGAAATAGATATCAATACTATGTGGATTTTATCAATGACCATTCGTGATATGGGTTTATCTTCCTAATACGTCACAAATGCAAAACCTTTGAAAACTTATAAGAATTAATGGTTTTGGTTGAGAACCAAACCAATTGAAAGGTCAAACGGATTCGACCTAACCGAGGTGGCAAGTACTTTTCAAATGAATTCAAGGAATATCTTAAAGAGTGAAGAATTTATCCAACCTTACTCAACCTGGAACTCCTCAACTAAATGGTGTTGAAAGACGCAAGGGGACCATCATGGATATGGCCAGATCAATGATGAGTAAAGCACATTTGCCTCTTAGTTTCTGAAGATATGCAGCAAAGACTTTAATATATATCCTAAACAAGATTCCTAGCAATATGTACCTAAAACCCCTCATGAGATTTGATTTGGAACCAAGCCCTGTTTTATAAACTTAATGATTTTGGTTGCTTGGTCTATGCCAAGAATGTGGATGCAAGTAAGCTGGAATCTCGTAGTAGTAAGTACTACTTCATTGGTATGTAAAGCACAGTATTGGGTACCAACTTTATGACCCAGAGACTCAAAAGTTATTCGTCTCTAGGGATGTAAAATTCTTGTAGGATGACTTCATTAAAAGTTAAGAAAAGAATGAAGTAAAGGAACTCATATATTCCTGAGAGGATGCTGAAATTCCTTAACCAAAAACTGAAGACATAACTAAAATGAAACACGTACCTCTCTGATAGAGTTCGAGGGTGCTTAGGTATGGATTCCATGTGTCAAACGAGTCTGACAAAGATCCAACTTCACTTGATGAAGCACTCACAGATCATGACATGGATAGATGATGCTAGATATGAAGTTTGAAATAAACTCCATCTACAAGAATGGTGTGGACCCTAGAGGATCTACCTAAGAGGGTAAATCCATTGGGTTGTTTATCATCAATAGGGGAGCTGATGGGAAGGCAGAGACCTTTAAGGCACAACTCGTAGTCAAGGGTTACACAAAAAGAGAAAGCATCGACGACGATGAGACATTCTCTCCTATGGTCATGCTTAAGTCTATCAAAGCACTACTATATATAGTTGCACATCTTGATTATGACATCTATCAAATGGAGTTTAAAACGGCATTCCTCAATGGATACCTCGAGGAGCATACCTATGATTATTCTTCTTAGATTAACAGCAACAAATCCTTTTCCTACATTAAGTAGGGTTGGTTCCATGGATTATTTACCTCCATTCAAATCTATCGTGGGTCGTTCTTGGGCTTAAATCCAAATAACTAAGATCCTTTTGAATAGTCTCATTCCAACACTTCTTGGGCCTTCTCGTCCCTCTCTTAGCTGCTCAATGTCTCAAATATCGCAACTTCTAACTAGTGCATCAAGCAACCTCATTTGCAATTATCCAAACTATCTAAAGTGGTTTCTCTCATCTTATCCTCTGTCGAAGCTACCAAACTTTCCTTCTGATCGCATCATTTCGATTTCCATCTTTTCGTGTATGACCGATCACACATCTACCTTAGCATTTTCATTTCTTCTATTGCCATTCTCTATATATGTTTATGGTTCATATCCTAACATTCAGATCCATGGTGCATAGCAAGCCTCATTAGGGTTTTGTAATATTTTCCTTTGATTTTAAAAGTATTTTTTATCACGTGGAACAATAGAGACTCATCTCCATTTTAGCCAACCTACACTTACTCTATAAGTAGCATATTCAACGATTTGCCCATCATGTTTCATAATATATCCCAATTATCTAAAAGAATCTTTCTTTTGAATGTTATTATCTCCAATCTTCTCCTCGATTCTTTCACCACTGCTTCTATCAAGTATGTACTCCATATGTTCAGCATTAGCTCTACTTATACGAAATCTTTTAGCCTCTAATGCATGTCTTCCCAATCTCAAGCTTCTCTTTAACTCCGTCTCTACTCTCATTAATCAAAACAATATCATCGGTGAATAACATACACCAAGATATCTCATCCTGAATGTGACTAGTCAATTCATCCATAACCAAAGTAAAAAGAAATTGACTCAAAGTTGAACATTGATGCTGACAGATGTTGATGTCAAAATAATCAGTCTTCCCAAACTTGATCCTTATACAAGATGAAGCCTCGTCATACATATCCTTTATAAGGTTAATGTATAGGACATTTACTTCTCTTCTCCAAAACTCTCCAGAATATCCCATGTGGGGTTGAACCATAAGCCTTCTCCAAATCAATAAAAAAACATATAGAGGTTCTTCCTTCTAGATCTATAAATCTCCATTATCCTCCTCAACGAGTAGATAGCTTAATAGTTGAGTAACCTAGCATGAATCCAAATTGGTTTTCCGTTTCTTTAGTAACTTGTTGCAACCATCTTTTGATCACGTATTCCCAAATTTTCATAGTACAACGCATCAACTTGATACCTCTATAATTCGAACATGAACCTTCTTTCCACCGCATGTTCTCAAATTTCTACAGTGTGACTCATCAGTTTGATGCATCATTACTATGTTGAGCTTATTCTTCTTAGATAATTCAAAACAAAACATGATTCAAAATTTAGGGGGAAATGATATATTGTCCTACTTTTTGTAAATCAGAATCGAATTTTTTTTAATTTGATTATGTTTGAATTTGATTTGCATTTATTTAAAATATTTTGTTGAATTAATATAAAATCTAAACAATATATTAATGTTTTTATAGAAATAATAAATAGTTATCTTTCAAATTTGTTTTTTTAATATTTAGGATTTTGTAATTAGAAACTTTTAAAAAATAATAGAAAGAATATAAATACTAGTGGTACTCAAGATAGAGGAAAACAAAAGAATAAACCTCGGTGGTAGGTGGAAAGAATGAGATCCCACTTAAGCATATCAAAGGTTTTTTAAAAATCAATCTCAATGATCAAAACCTTCATTTTAGATCACGTCTTGGATCCATGATTTAAAAAGTTACAATGAAAGTGTCAGCCATCAATCTCCCCTTGATAAAGGTGCATTTGGTAGGAGTTACATTCTTTTTCAAGGATGAGGTAGCTCTTCCCATGATCGTTATTATAACACCCAAGACTGGTTATAAAATAGAATACCACTTCAGTAAATAGATATTTTTTTATACGAGAATGATTGGGAAACCACATCGCATATCTTTGAATCGTGGCATTTTAAAAATGCTCGCTATTTTGGTTTTCATATATTACCTTGTGATATTTCAAATTTCTTCCTTGCTGAGGTAGAAAACAGCTATACTGATCATTGTTGGATGATCAAGAGCATGCTGGTCTCTATATGGTGGTTGGCTTGGAAAGTGCATTGTCAAAAGGTATTTCAAGTTACTGAAAAAAATCCATTATTATAACTTCGTTGCGAATACAGGCTCGAATGCCCTGGAATCTTTACTGTCACATTAGAAATTTCTGCTGCTAAATCTCGATTGTATGGCGAGGATTATATCATGGTTCAATCTGTATATCCATTAGTAATGTTTTTATAGACTCTTCAGTGGATCCTGACTCCTTTTTCCAGCATGTTCACGCAGTGGTGGGGGTGGGGGGGCGCTTCTCTAAAATCACCGCCGACGAAGCAGTCTAAGTTGACTCTGATTAAGCTACTAAATGAAGGGCCTGGACTGTACCTTTTTGCATGAGGGGATCTCTGTTCTTCACTTGCTGGTTATTGCACGTTCAAGAGGGTATTTGGTTAAGGCATTCTTCCAGTCAAGTAGGCACATGCTTGAAAAGCATTTCTTCCTGCATGTATTTCTGCTAAACCTCTCGTACGTCGCCATTATACTCAAGCTCATTAACTTCACTTTGTTTCATGTTATCCTGATAACAAAACGGCTAACTAATACTTCTCCTTTTTTATCACATTATTCGCTCTCCATAAGTATGATTATTCATTGACGAGCTTATTAGTCCATTGCCAAAAACTCACAAAAATTAAACACATTGACGCGTTGCTATGTTATATAATAGTATCCCATGTACGTTCAAATGTAATCTAACCTAAAAGCTGCTATTACTTTTTCTGAATATGGAACTAAAACAATTTTTTTATTTCATGGTTTGCGCGGAGACATAGATCTCTCCATTTATACTCTAGTCTAAGAAAGAATTTCACATGCCTATTCCTGGCTGCACTCCAAAAACCAATATATACTTGGCGTCACTTCCAACCCATGTTTAGAACTCGATCTATAAAAATAAACCAAGGTTGGCTCAAAAACAAGGTAAAAATATAGAAAAAGGAATACAACCAAAATTAGTTTTTCAAGACCTGCTAAGCATGTTGGACAGCATCATTCATACATTCTCCAATCCCGACCCCTTATGCACTTGCTCTCGCACACCAGCAACCCAAGTCGCATCAAGCCCGAGCTCACCCACCACTGAACTACTCAGCCAGCAACCCCAGATCTCAACAATTCTTCTTTAGTCAAACATTGCCTTCGTGATAGCAGGTATAACAGGAACAGGAGCTGAGAAGGTATCCCTCCCCGTCTCTGATTACATTAACTACCAACATACTCACCAACTAAAACAGTCACTAAAAACTGTGATAGCAGCAGATCCACATATCGGTGAAGTCTGCGATACCAATGGGTAGGAGTAGAGGTCATAAACTAGAATTTCGCAGATAGCCTAACTTGCCAGACAGTAGTGATCCCCAAGATTTTGCGTAGACAGGCCCATGATTCATGGTTGTTGATGCTCCTGACCCAGTTCCACAAGCAAATCAGTCCATAACATTGGCATGCACATTCCATAGGTTTCGGGGACACTTTGGAACTATTAACTACCATGTATTCACTTTTCAGGGTGAATGATGCATTACAAGTCCTCTACATACAGGGATGCATGCAAAAAGAAGATAACACAATCAAATATGAAATCGTGGTTCCAGAAGCAAGACCAGGTACAACACACAGAACACGTGAATTGGATTAGTGATACCGTGAATTAGGCTAAGGCAGATGTCCTGCAATTCGGGTTAAGACAGCAGATGCACACGAAAGAATGCGGAGAGTGCTTCATCTTCTCCTCCACTACTCCGGCTGCTAGTATTACAATATTCTCATTGGATATGTACAGAAGATGACTTTTATGCTACCTGCAGGGATTGCATGCCTCCCGGCTAATCAGAGGTCTGTTTCCATCTTTAGCTGGCTCGCAGACAGGGATACTGCATGCATGCAAGGGAATATTATCTTACATGACCACGATCTTCGGTAATTGTAATGTAGGCATATTATCAATAGCACTTAATTAGGCAGAGTCAAACAAAAGCGGTACTATTCAAGAAGAGAATTAAATGCTAGCAACAAATGAATTTATTCGCACTGACTGAATCAGTAGGAAATAATGAGAGTTCCATGACAATCAAAGCGCAATGGTTCACCAAGTTGCCCCGGTCGTGGCTCATGAGTGACAAAATGTTGACGAAATATGATGCAAAAATTGGACAGCTACATCCAGACAAGAGACTGTCATAAACGAATCAAGAAGCCTAATTTTGCTTCATTAGTTAAGTTCCAAGTACTTTAAAAAAGAGATTTTTACCCCCAAGAACCCTATAAACTTTGTAAATGACCTCTACGACCTTTGAAACATCGTGATTCACCCTCAACCCCGTAAACTTGCTAACCCTTACCCCACATATCCTGTGGTTAACCTCCATCCATGTACCTGTTAAAACTAACCGGATTCCGTAAAAATTGCATATTACCCTCTTTATTTATCAAATTTACAAAAATGACATTCTTCTTTTTCTTTAACTCTCCTCCTTACATTCCCTCCCCCCTCCACCTCCCATGCACCGTCCTCGACCTCCTAGCCTTACCCTGCACCTCTGCCGACCTCCCCCGCGCTGCCCTCGACCTACCAGCCCTCCCATGCGCCGCCCTCGACCTCCCATTCCTCCCCTGCGCTACCTCCTCCTCCTCTTGGTCCTCCGCCTCTTCCCCCTCCACCTCCTTCTCCACTCACCTTGCTCCTCCATCTGCAATAGTAGCTGCTCCTCCACCCGTAGCCGCTCCTCCAGCCCCTCTCTCCCTGCGCACCACCTGCAGCCGTAGCTGCAGCTGCTCCTCCGACCTCCCCGAACCCCGACCTCCTCCTCTCCCTCTCCCTCCTCTATTTCATTTGTCGTCGCCCGACCTTTTCCTCTCCACTACCTCCTCCCACTCCCCCTCTCCATCCTCTATTCTGCACGTCGCCGCCTCCCTGACCTCCCCCTCTCCCTCTCCCTCCTCTGTTCATCTGGCCCCACCCCCCTCCTCCACCTCGCCCTCCCCCCTCCGGACCAGCACCACCACCGACGTCTCCCCCTTTTTGTACGCCGCACGCAGCATTTTCTGCACGTCGCTCATGCGTTCTTGAACAACGCCCTCACCGTGCCCCCTTCGCCCTCCCTCATCCTGAATTCCTCCACGATGTCCCTCATCTTCAGCATGTCCCTGCTCCACTCCTCCGCCCTCGAGCTACTTGTCACACACTCAATCGACAACACCTACTGCTGTTGCAACCCCAATCCCCCCAATCCTGTTGACCTGCGACTCGGATCATTCCCATCTGACAACGATCGGTTCAGCCTGAACAGATCCATCGCGCGAATCGCTCCTGCCCGAACGACGATCTTTTCAGCCCTTATGAAATCCAATCGCTCCAACGATGCCCCTCTGGGTGTTCGTCGACACCTTCATGAATCCGAGGAGCCAGAGGAGGAAAATCCACAATGGAATGCTCCTCTGATTAGATTAACTCATGTATGGACTCAAGTAAAAAAAAAAGTAACGGCAGGGTCTGTGTGGTAAGACAGAGCAAGTTTATAGGGTCGAGGGGGAAATAACAATGTTTCAAAGGTCGTAGAGGTCATTTACAAAATTTATAGGGGTAAAAATCCCTTAAAAAACTCATGTTTAAAGTTGCAACTTCTGATGTGTTGTATATAGAGATATCATTTATAATTGTCATGAAATACACATGTGTACACACGCATGCATGTGCACATTTCTTCTACTATCCATATATCTACATATCTTTCGTATCATATCCATTTTTAATTATATCATAACACATTTATAAGACCTATTGATGTTCAAAACCAAATCTAGATTTTAACTCAGATAAGAATATGGAAACACCTACAACCATATTCATATGTTTGCATCCTTACTAAAATAGCATAAAATCACGCATCTTCTACCATAGAGATGACATTTAGGGATGTAGATATGTCAGTATTTCGTTCTCTAATGAACTCATATCCACTTTTAAATGAATGAGGATGTCTCTTTGATATTTGTCAATAACAGCATTTCTGCATCAAATTTAGTAATTTTTTGAGATAAAAATGGGATGAGCATCCATAAGGGAACAGAAACATGGCATATTTCACAAATTCAATGCGGAGATCACAAGTTCCAGCACTCGATAAGAGACATGGCACACTCTAACACATGTTAAACATAGAAGCCCTAGTGAAGGAATGCCACATTATTTTGTGCCAAGTGCCAAATACATGGTGTTAGAAAACTTGAATGTTGAAGCGTATCAGAAATAAATGATAAAGAATAATAAAGAACATAGGATTTTTTACGTGAAACCCTACTCCTTGAGGAACAGGATGAAACCACGAGAGAAGGCCTTAAAGGGTCATATGTTGCATTGCACTTTCTCACTGAATACCGAGGGTGTGGGGCTTCTTACATAACCCTCACTGAGTCTCCACATCCCACAGACAATCGATGTGGGACTAAACAACTGAATGTGGTAAATGGGTCCTGGAGGGATCCATTTCCCATCTACTACATAACTCATAAGTGATGCATAACACATATACTCCAACACCCCCCCCCCTCAAGTTGGAGCATGCAATGCTCAACTTGGACAAACACACAAAAATCTCATTCACAATACAAGACAACACAGACAATATCAACACAATACGCACAACTGTCAGTTGCTGTCAAGGATGTTACTTTTCATGCCATGCAGGTGAGGAGGAACAAACGATCTGAAGTGTGAGTCAAACCGAATACCCTCGACGGAGAGCATGTGCTCTATACTATGCATGTCAGTCATTGCAACTTGAAATGAGTCTCCACCTGGAGAACTCTGACTCGCCACATCATGTGGACAACTGCTCCATCTCTAAAGGGTTAAACTTAAAAAGCTTTTGAGACATCCTCATCGGAGTCCACGGCAGTTGGAGAATGGAGTCTGAATAGTCTCTCCCATACTGGCTTAGAGAATGGGATCCCTACTCTGGAGTCACTATGAAACCATATGAAAACCCTAGCCCACAGGGCATAGGGAATAAGTTCTCTACTCTGAAATCCCTATGGATCACATGAAAACTCTGACCAAAATAAAAGATGGGGACCACAACAAATGATGGCAAACATGTGTGCATCTGACTGAGGACTCGTAATCTAATTGTCGAGTCTAAAACTGAACATTTGTAGAGTTTGGAAATCTGGCCATGCATCTGGACTACAGATCGAAAACAGAACCGGAATCCGACAATCTGGCTTCTTGTAGAATTCTACACAATACCCAATACTCCTCCTTTCTCCCATATTGGTCGGAATAACAAACATCGACCAAGTTGGGAGACGACAAGATGGGGAGGACAAGAAACCAAATAAGTCAATTAAACTTTTTTCCAGCTTTTCTTCTCCCTTTTTTTGCAAAAAAAAATCTCGTATACAATTTTTCTTTTGTACGCGGGTTTTCACAAAAACCTCTTTTTTTGCAATTTTTTCTCGACTATTTCTTCTTCCCCTTCCTTTTTTATCTACAACCATCACTTTTTTACGCGTACGGATTTTTTTTACGCACCTTTTTTTCTCTTTTTAAACTCTCAGCCCACTTGGGCTCTCACTTCTTTTTTTTTCAAAATACACGGCCCAATTACATCGAAACAACAGCTGGCCCTTCTTTTTCGTACAGAGCAGCAACCCATTTGGGCACTATTTAGGGTTCCCACTTGGGAACCCTCCCTTCGAAGGACCCGACCTCGACAGGGGTTTCTTCTTGCCGCTGCTACCTGCAGAGGGGAGAGGCAGCATCGTCGCATGCGAGGAGTCTCTGCCTAGAAGGTATTCTCCCTGGTGGGTGCGCCTCCTAGAGATCGGGGAGGCGATGGAGTGGAATTGCCGTTGCTTTTGGTTGGAGCCGCACACATCGTTGGGAATAGGCAGACCTAGGCCCCGAATCGCTTCATGGCGTCGAGATTGCCATCGCGGAAGGAGTTGCGGAGCTGCACTGCCGCCTTTGCAGATGCCTAGAGGTTCAACAGAAGGATGCTGTCAGTGCCCTCTCGCGAGGGCTTGCCGCAAGGGGAGATGGGGTCACGCCTCCTGCGATGGGGGCTTGTCGTAAGGGGGAGATGGGGTACCGCCAAACCGATGATCGTCTGAGAAGAGAATCGTGGCTCACCCTAGAGCCACCTTAAGAAGGCGAGACTTGTGGCTCCACCTGGAGCCACCCTACTGCCCGAAACATGGCACGGAGCAAAGGAGCAGTGTTGCGCCGCCTCTCACCGCATGTGGCTTGGAACTGGGAAGAGGACGGACTTTTGTGCCACCGCCTAGTGGTGTGCTTGAATTAGGGTTTCCAGATATGCGTCACTTATGTCGTAAATGGGTAAATGGATCCCTCTAGGACGCATTTAACACATCCAGTTGTTTAGTCTCACATCGATCGTTTGCGGGATGTGGAGACTTAGTGAGGGCTATATAAGAAGCCCCACACCCTCTGTATTCAATGAGAAGGTACAATGCAACATATGACCCTTTGAAGCCTTCTCATGTGGTTTCATCTCGTTCCTTAGGGAGTAGGGTTCCACGTAAAATCCCACGTTCTTCATTGTTCTTTATCATTTATTTCTGATACGCTTCCGCATTCAAGTTTTCTAACATGGTATCAAAGCGGGTCGATTCTCAGTTATTTTTTCAAGATTTATTATAGAAGATTTGTCCGAGATTCAAGAACTAAAGGGTTTTTTGAATCCCTAATTTTGCATGATTCCGAGAGGGATCCATTTACTAATCTACCACATAAGTGACGCATAACACATATACTCAAATACATGGCCCAGATAAGAGCCAAAGACTTTTATCTATTGTTACTAAAAAAGTTTGATTTACTATTGGCTAAGTCGATTCCCTAAAATCTCTTATCGCACACGAAGTCCACCCCTACAATCATTGCATTAGAGCCTAACTTCCCAAGAACATTCACAGGTAAAAGATGAGTGGTCAACATCCTCTGGACCTTCAAAGAGAATAGGAAACTTCAGTATCAATGCAGAATTTTTTATAAGAGATCTATAAAATTTCATCATCGCACAACCCAATTACAACAATCGAAGGAAAATCATCTCTCATTGACACCATCAAACTCAAAATCATCCTACGATCTTATGCTAAAATCACAAGATCAAACACTATGGTAGCAGAGAGAGCCTTATATCTATTATTTATAATTAAGATCACATCCTCTCTCATTTCTAGTAGTTGTGCCCTTCTAAAGGTCCTTACACAATTTCAAGAGCCTCTGTCATCATCAGTCTCCAAAACCTTTTGCTCCGAGAAACCAGAACAAAATGTAGGATCCTACGTACCATTTGACAAGCCATTTGTCTCATGTAAATCCTTATTAGCCACCAACCCATATAACCTCAAAAATCGATTGTAAAGGATGCCCTCCTTTGTACAATCATCTAGCCAAAATTGGGAAAGAGAGAAATCATCCAAAATCGATCACAACAAGGCCATATATGAAAGAATAGCACAAATCCCTATTCAAAAATTTAACGATTCAACCAATGCTCATAGATGCAGACAAACTAGTAGTGACACCAGAACCTTTTCATATCAAATGACAGAGCCAATCATTACCCTCACCCCATATTGTCATCACCAACTTTGTCAACAGAACCTTCTTTATATGCTTAAGTTTTAGCACCCCTTAACCCCATCCTCTTTAGGTAGAATCACCCACTCCTAGTCAACCAGAGAAATACCACGGTCTCGTACCTAGAGTTAACCCTAAAGAACCATCACATCAAGGACACTACATATATCTGCACCCCAACCAAAAACAAATACAAGAATAAAACCAAGATGGCAGACAAGTCAACCTTCAGAACCACAAGGAGTCTACCCTTCGATGAACACGTAGACTTCTAGCCAACTTTCTTTCGAGCTTCTCCATCAAAAGCAACAAATCAATCTCCTTAATTCTACCATGAGTTGATGACAAGACCGATTAACAAACGAGTGGAGAGTAAGAAAACAAGGATGGTAGAAAAGACCACCTTCAAAACCACCAAGTGCTCACCCCTCGGTAAACATGTAGACTTCCAGCCAATTAACTTTCTTTGAAGCTTCTCTATTAGCGGGTAACCAACTTTCTTGCAATCAACAACCTCCTCTTTCAACAGACTAAAAGGCAAAAAGACAAACTTCCTGTGCTATTGAGACTTGAAATATCCCCAAAAATCTCTAAAACTGTTGGGATCCACTTGGCCTCAGCCTCTCTGACTTCTAGAATGAAGATTGTATCATAAACATATTGTAGAATCAAAAAGGAAAGGTCCTCTCGCTTGTAGCCAAAACAGATTTCTTCCAGCATAGCCTAGTCAAAAGTCATAGCCAACACATCTACCATTAAAACAAAAAGGAGAGGTGTTAGGGAACCCCCGTCTAACCCCCATTTATTGCTAATAGTAGCCATATGTTCATAAACATCAAGCACGATACAATAGTATATCTTTTCATCTACACAATCCAAGCATTATTCCTTGGAACAATCACCCATTCAGAGCATATCCTTAACAAGAAAGAGGGGAAGGCCTTCACCGACTTCTTTAGATATATAATAGGTGGCATTCTTCGCTGAACTTCGCATCCTCTTTGAGAAGAAGACTGACTACCATCTCTCTTTCCAGATGGAATTCCGCAACCTGGCTTGGGTCCACTAAAAGGCAAAAAGACAAACTTCCTGTGCTATTGAGACTTGAAATATCCCCAAAAATCTCTAAAACTGTTGGGATCCACTTGGCCTCAGCCTCTCTGACTTCTAGAATGAAGATTGTATCATAAACATATTGTAGAATCAAAAAGGAAAGGTCCTCTCGCTTGTAGCCAAAACAGATTTCTTCCAGCATAGCCTAGTCAAAAGTCATAGCCAACACATCTACCATTAAAACAAAAGGAGAGGTGTTAGGGAACCCCCGTCTAACCCCCATTTATTGCTAATAGTAGCCATATGTTCATAAACATCAAGCACGATACAATAGTATATCTTTTCATCTACACAATCCAAGCATTATTCCTTGGAACAGTCACCCATTCAGAGCATATCCTTAACAAGAAAGAGGGGAAGGCCTTCACCGACTTCTTTAGATATATAATAGGTGGCATTCTTCGCTGAACTTCGCATCCTCTTTGAGAAGAAGACTGACTACCATCTCTCTTTCCAGATGGAATTCCGCAACCTGGCTTGGGTCCACTAGATACTACCTGACATAGGAAAATCAGACTCGCTCTCACCCGCCTCCTCTCCTAGCAGCTTCTTCAAAGGTCTCTTTGTCCTCTTATATAATTAGAAGTTGAAATGTATCTCCGCATGAATGGAAGAGGCTTGGACTATTCTTGAAAAAAGCTAGTTCATAAAGCCTATGATGTTTTGGTACTGTAAGTGGATGTGTGACCTTTGGCTATATAATGATGCTCCTCTCTTGAGAGGAATCTCGAATATTTATTGTACGTTGATGGCCACTTCTTTTTTCTCTGAAAGAACAAGGGAGATCTGAGCCGCCGATACTCCTCTACTGGTCGAAAAATCATTCATCTCAGTGACCATTACCACACTATCCCTCATATGCCATGCCCATAATCATCATTAGGAACTAGAAAGTAATGTAACCAAGATTCCTTAATGATCATTTATCAATAGCTTGGCCACAATAAGGTAAATGGCATTAGATAATGCAAAAGGCAGAATTCCTTCACCTACAAAGCAACTTCCCTTTTGGGTAACATAAAAACAAGGGCTTTCTTCAACATAACAAAAACGTGATTGGCATTCTAAACTTCTCAATCAATTCTATCAAATCACCCTCTACGACATCCTATAACTCTTAAAAAAAGAATAGTTGAAACCTATTTAGTCTTGATGAACCATCTACATTCATATCGTAAAACATAAATCGAACTCCTAAGCATCAAACTCTAGCACTAGTCAATATGTTTGCTCCTCAGTTAGTTTATCCAGGCCACAACCCAAACATAACAAATCAGTGTTGTAAATACGTTAGCTTAACTCATGAAATAACCTACCAAAGTGGTGTCAACCTCCTTACCATGAAATTATTTGCTACCAATAGAGATGGAATGGATGAGGTTTCATCTCCCACTAGCAATGGCATTAAAGATTTGCATCCCCTTCCCCTAGCCAAGGTTGCTTTTAACCTATGCCTCCATTCTGACTTATATTTATCGTCTTCTACTAATATGACTTTTCGCTCCTAATGTTCCTTTAGTTCACCATTAGTCAAGCACATATCATCCCTCTACCATGCCAAGCATGACGATCAACATTTATGCATGCTTTCTCTTCTGCAGCCACCAAAAGCATATTTCCCTCCTAGAAGTATGCAACATTTTAATTAATACAGGTAACTTCGATGCCACCTTCTTCGTCGCCCACCCCTCGGCCAGGTATTGCACGTAGAAATCTTCAACAATGTCTTTGAAGTCCACCTCTATCAACTATGAATGTTAAAACCTGAAGAACGAGGGAGAACAATGTCCTTACCAGATTTCCAAATGAACAACATACGATTTTCGACCTCGATGAGATAACGATTTCACCGAAGCGAACTGAAACAACTACATCATTTCCACAAACAAGAGGAAACAATTAAATACAATATCGCAAGTTCAAGTTCCATATGCACCAACGGAGGAGTCACCACGAAATAGTCACCTCTGATACATGAGTAATAATTGCCAAATACACTACACCAAAATCGATCTCGAAGGCATAGTGTGAAGAAGCCCCTCAGTCTCCACAATAATATTCAACAGTTTTCCCTTGGTAATGCCATCTGCAACAATGAGCATAACCTCACAAGTCGGAGCAATGCCATCCACAAGGAGAGATCCTTACTTCAAAGAGGAACATCTTTGACCTGTAGAATGAAGCATTGAGGCATCAAGCATGAACTCTCAACAAGGGTCACTACCAGGATGTACGACCTCCTCATACCTCCATAAGAACAAATGACCATCAGGCATCGGTGATCCCACATGCCTCATCTCTGACAAAGGACACTCCTAAAGCAATTCCAACCATCAAGAAATCTAATCTCTGACAAAGAACACTCCTAAAGCAATTCCAACCATCAAGAAAACCTATCCATAGGAATTCCTGGGAGCTAGAATATAACCCCATTAAGATAGGGTCGATCTCTATCCCCCTTCGCGAATCGCACTGAATCGACGGTCAATGAAAGAAGGTTGGCCAACCACGAGGTCTGAATGATGCTATATCCCCTTCACCTCCATATGTGATTCATCGGTGACCTAATTTCTCGCACTAGAAGTTTGTAATTACGTCTTCGTAAGACATGGTCATATGCCAAAAACTCCCCAGTACCTTATTGCCTTGATTGTGTTAATGCAATGATAACTGCAATCAACCCTCAGAGAACATGATTCTTAAAAGTAGATAACAACCAAAAGCCCTCAATGATACAAAAAAGAAGGAAAAAATCAACATAGGGGATATACATAGATATAATTCTCATTTTACCCATCAAATGATATTAGATAATAGAACTTTAAAGAAGCATTAGTTCCTTTGCAAAAAATGTAAATATGTATGTGCATGGGTTCATTGATGTGCGGAAGTGTGTGTTCGTTGGTTTGTTTTATGTGTGTGTCAAGAGAGAGAGAGAGCATCTTTAGAGTGTTCATTAGTTCTACAGATTAGGATCAGGTAACAAATCTAGATATAATTCTTTTTTCCAATGGGATAAAGTAAAATAGCGTTTGTGTAGGTGTGTTTACATATGAGTGTAAGTAGGTATGTGCATTATGACTGTGGGCGGGTGGGTTTGCATATACATTACCACATGTATGTGCATGTGTACAATACGGATGTTCACGTGTGTATAGTGTGTGTGTGCATTTGTATGTGAACATGAGCTCTGGCAGGTGCATGTGCGTGCATGAGTAGGTGTGTGAATATATGTAAATAGAATATATACATATATTGTATGTATGTATGTATATGTTTGTATCTATGTATATACATATGTGCTTTTATTTATATCTATTTGTGTATTTGTGTTCATGCATGTGTGTCAGAGGGTAAGGGTATGTATGTACGTATGTACATAAATCTATATTTTAAATACATATATGCATGTGTGCACACCAAGGTTGCAAAAAAACAGTAGTCGATACTCGGCCGGCAGGGTTACTGACTAAGGATTAATCAACAATCGGGCAACTAATCGGATTTAGTCGACCATTTGATTTTTTTAATTATTTTAAATATATAAATCATTTTTATACATATATTCTTATATATTAACATATATTTGTACATTTTCTAATGAAACAAAAGAAGTAATTGACTTTAATATAACATTAAGCATATTAGTACAAGTTGCTTTTAAAAAAAGCCAAAAACTAAAAAAAGCTTCGATGTAAAAATCGGCCAATTAGTCGGGTTGATCGACGAATGGCGACTAGGCATAGTCGAGGCAGCTACCCCCTGACTCGACTAGTCGGGCCGACTTTTACAAGCTTGGTGCATACTGCATACATGTGTGTATCTTTTCGTATGTGTATATATGTGCGTATATGTATACTAAACATGTATATATGATAATATTCTTCATATATATATATATATCATTTCTATTGAGCAACAACTGATATCAACACTCACAACATCCTTGTGGATGTATGTCCTTGTAGTGTGCGTATTAAGTCCTTAAATGTCGACTTCATTAGCATATTACCAGCCTCAAGAACTGACATATTGGTGACATCTCATCAATAGAGATCTACACCTTATACGATAATATGTAGAATCTTCAAGACGCACACAATTATAACTTAAAAGTTTAGTCATCGATAAAGAAGTTGAACTGACAAATACAACTTATAATTCAAAACATATCCAAAATAACAATACACAAATGCTCATATTTAACAAGTTCATTAAAACCAAAACTGTCAAGAAAGATCCATTTATCATGTTTTCTCTCCTCTATATCTTCTTATTTGTTCTCTATATTCCACATAGTTTTCTTGTGTCATATATTGTTATGCATGGCCTTGTACATGACATATTGCATAAATACATGGTCTTCGACGTGTGCTTGTTGTGGAAAAGAATGAAAGCCTGAAACTACTTATTTTATTATGAGGGTCTAGGGTCCATATATGATATATAGGAGGAAACCCTAGAGCTCTCTACTGAGAAAATACAAAACTACCCCCTGATGGGTTTTACAATGAATAATAAGTACAGTAGGAAAACAAATATAGATATAGCTAACAATCCCCCTCAAGTTGGAACATATCTATCTGTTATGTCGAACTTGGAAACGATTCGCAAGAGGCGCTTCTTGGGTAAGGCTTTTGTTAATACATCTGCAAGCTGAAGATCTGTAGCGATGTGAGGACTAGTAATCTTCCCAATCTGGATGGCGCCGCGAACAAAATGGCAGTCAATCTCTATATGTTTAGTTCGCTCATGGAACACGAGATTTGTGGCAATATAGTTATCAGAATTGTTGTCGCAATATAATGGTATAGGGGTAGTGACAACAATGCTATGTTCTTGTAGAAATGATAATAGCCATGCGATCTCACAAGTAGCTTGGGCCATTACCATATACTCAACCTCTGCATTGGATCTAGAAACGACAGTGTGTTCCTTGCTTCTCCATGTATACAGTTTTCCTCCAACCATCATAGCATATATTGTGGTGGAGTGACGATCCTCTGGTGAGCTTGCATAATCTGCATCAGCAAAAGCAATTACATTAGTGTAGTCGTTTGCCCCATAAAGTAGGTCACACCTTGGTGATTCCTTTAAGTATCGAAGAATCTAGAGGACATCGTGCCAGTGTACTGTAACATGGCTTCTCCATGTGTTGGCTAGCTCTGCTCACTGCATAAGAAATATCTGGTCTGGTGACAGTTAGGTAAAGAAGTTTGCCAACCATGCTTCTGTATCGAGTGACATCTTCGAAGTCAGGATCAGTGGAGGAGAGGTGCTTCTTCGGATCTGCAGGAATGCCAGATTGCTTGCATCCAAGTAGTCCGGCTTCAATAAGAATATCCAGACAGTATTCTCTCTGTGAGAAATGGAGTCCTTCTGTAGTACGCATCACTTCAATGCCTAAGAAATATCATAGAGGAGCCAGATCTTTGGTAACAAACACCTTTTGAAGAAAGGCCTTGGTTTCTAGTATCCCATTATCATCATCACCTGTATTAACCATGTCATCCTCATAAACAACACGTATAACAGCGCCGATTTCCGTTTTATGACAAATACTGAATAGTCAGACTTTGTTCTCTCCAAGCCAAGTGTGTTGATTTCTGTGGTAAGTCTGTCAAACCATGCCCTTGGGCTCTGTTTCAAACCATATATTGTCTTGCGAAGTCGACATACACACTCCCCTCGACTTCGTAACCTAGTGGTTGCATCATGTATACTTCCTCATCTAGATCTTCATAAAGGAATGTGTTCTTTAAATATAGCTGAAAGATGGGAAAGACCTTGTTGGCTGCTACGGAAAGAATCGTCCTTATTGAGCCCATTCATGCTACAGGTGAGAATATCTCAAAGTAATCCACCCCATATGTCTGTGTAAAGCCTTTGACCACAAGGCGGGCTTTTAACCTGTCAATAGACCCGTCTGGTGACTGCTTTGTAGTGAAGATCCATCAGTATGCCACAAGTTTAGTCCCCTTAGGACATGGCACCAAATCCCATGTTCCTCTGGAAAAGAGAGCCTCCATCTCTTCGTTCATGGCATGTCACCATCCTGAATCCTGCAAGGCACTATGGTGGCCTCTCGAAATGGAAATGGTCATGAGAGCATCATCATATCTTCTATCAGTGGGAGATAAGCTAGCAGAAGTGAAATGAGACATGGAGTGAAAAGTACATTGCCTCTTTATCCTTCGCAAATAAATGGGAAGCTCCTGAGGACCATCCGGGATAGCAGTGGAGCGGACACTTGAAGAAGGCATATCATCCTGCAATAAAGACATGGGTAAAAGAACATCTGGTGGAGGAGATGTGTTTGTGCTTATAGACAATGGGTAAAGGGGAGAGATCTAGAAGAATGTCAGTGACAGATTTGATTGCACAAGGAGATGGTTTGTCTGTAGTGTGAAAATTATGAACAAATGCCACACAACCAAAGATTATAAGAGGTAGAGAAAATGGGATCTCAAATGAGTAAAGCAGAGAAAATGGGGTGGAGCCATGTAGGGAAGTAGGGAGTACTTTGTTTATAAGGTGGACAACGGTGAGTATTACATCCCCTCAATATGTTTTAGGAACTTTCATTTGTGTTATGTAATAGATGTCTGAGTTTTCTCTCCGCTACCTCGTTTTGCTAGGAAGTATGACATGAGGTTTGATGAATGGTGCCCTAATAAGCAAAAAAGTTTGTTAGGTCATTTTGGGTAAATTCCAAGACACCATCAAAACAAAAAAATTTGTATACAAAGGAGAAAATATTCTTGAAATAATAAAAAAAATTTTGACAATATTATTAATCTCCGAACGCTCTTTTAACATATAGAACCAGGACGACCTACTGTAATCATCAACAAAAACAACAAATACTTGTGTCCACTTAGATTACAGACCAGACAAGATCCCAAATATCACAACGGATAAAGAGAAAAGAGCTTCGCAATGAGGTTCAGTACGAGCTGGAAAAGATGCTCGATGATATTTCCCGAACTGACACGCCTCGCACTCAAAAGGCTTGAGAGTGGAAAGTTCGGGGAACATTAAAGAGAGTGCTTTAGCAGATGGATGACCCAGATGAAGGTGTTAAAGTAGGAGATCTTCGGAGATTGATGCAGCACCGGCAAAACCAAAGTCGGATGGACTATCAAGATAATAAAGATCATTCTTCTCATGTCCCCCACCAAAAATTTGTCTCGTCCGAATGTCCAGAAAATAACAACAGAATTCACCAAATATGACTAGACAATTACGCTATGTACACAGCTTGTGAACATATAAGAGACTAAGTGGAAAGCTAGGAGCATAGTGAACTTCAGTAAGCTGGTGTTTGGATAAAAACTCCATAGCGCCCACAGTAGTAATGGGTGAATGAGCCCCATTGGCAAGCAATGGGTGAATGAGCCCCATTAGCAGCAAGGTTCGAAATCTCAATTTTGATTTCATTTCGGTTGTATACCAAAATTTCACCAAAATTTCGAGAAAATTCGACGATTTCAATGGAAATGTCGGAAATGGCTCAAAAAGCCATTTTTTCAGTTTTTTTATAAATTATGATCTTCTAAGTTATTAGAACAACAGTAACTTATAAATACACGATTATTTCACACATATTGCTCATCTATACCCCTTATATTGTACATAACAATCATATCGATCATATTGTACAATATGTTAGATATTGCAAATGGAGTTAATATGAATACTTCAAATAATGAAACAATAGATATACACTTGTAGGCTTATAACATACATAACGATAATCTATGACTATGATGGTATGTCACATACCATATCGAGAATATCGTTGTTAATACTTAATAATAGAGTAACAGTCTTACAACAAGTGAAAAGACATATATTCACATGGACTAAGTAAGAACATGCACATTAATGATTAATATAATAAAAGATTAAAATATAATACCTCGTAATGTGTTCAGTTCGGAACCAAGAATTCCGTGGTGGATTTGAATCGTCCCCACTTCCTTGTTGTCTCTCATAACACATCGTAAATTCAATGTACTCGCAGTAATTCTCCATGTCATGTACGAGTACATGGCCTTGTAATCCATCACATACTACCTGGATTGGTGGTCATCGATGCATGTGAGTATCCGAGACGAGGATAAGCCGCACTAGATACGGATCACTAGAGGCACGACGAGACTGCGAAGTACTGGTTTGAGATCCTCGGGATGACAACGATGGAGTAGGAGAAGATCTCTGCAGAGGAGGAGGCATTGGCGTGTACCCAGGGAAGAAACAATAACTGTCACCGCCAAAGAAGCTGCCCTGGCTCTGCTCAGATTGGCACCCTTGGTAGTTCTCATCACTGTAACTACTATATCTCCCACACCCACTGTAAGCATATGAATATAATGGAGGTGCATACGCTTGAAAAGGAGGAGGAGATCCAAGAGGAGCATGAAAGAATTCTGGGAAGATGCCAAATGATCTCTCATCGTTTGATGATCCATATCCGCCCTGGGGACTTGGTGTTCCTCCGCGATATGGGTTGTCAATGTCCATGCAGCTCAAGGAACCTACAGAAGACATCAAATCGTCCATGTAGCTGTCGGTTGGATGATAGCCACGACCGTATGCATCATAATCCATAGGTCTCAGACTCAGATCAAACTATCCATGTGTGTTCCTTTGTCTCTCCATATATTCACGCCCTGAGTAGAGTCCTTCCTCGAATCCTGTATCTTGTGGACCACGACCACCCCCTATTGACCCACCTGAATATGTTTCCCCACCATCACCAGATTCATCACGACCGCCAACATCATCATCATCACCATCTCCATTGTCATCCTTTGACCTTGGATTTGGATTTGGAACTAGTAGAGAGAATTTCATCAGCAACTGCATCAACCTCGGCCTCCAACCCTCCAAGAGGGTCTGTAATCCGTCTGGATCTAGCCAGATAGTCACCTACATCTGCTCCCAATAGCTAGCTTATATTCTCATTTGGTCTTCCATCCGGTTGATCGAGAACGGGAGCACCATTGGAATCCATCCACCTTTGGAGAACATCTTCATCAGCATCGTCATCGTACATCTTAAAAACGTACGCAAGATCAATAGAGTCTGTGTAGTCCTCTTTATCAAGGCCTTCCCTTGCATGTTTCATCTTCAACCTCAAGTTGTAGTGCACGTAGACAAGATCATGGAGCCTCTGTTCTCCCAACTTATTCTGTCTCTTCTCTTCCAAGGGATCAAGTGAATGTACTCCAGTTCCTCTCACAGTCAGCAGATGCGGTTTGAGACAACACTTTCACTACAACTTTTGGTAGGTTGGGATCCACCATCGCGTATAGTAACCACCATTCGGCTGCGAAAAATTCAAGCGGAGATAAATCAGTAATAGTAATACATCACTACACATTCAATGTACTTTTTTGTCTTCGTCCTTACCAGGAAGAGTACTTCCCTGTCCAGTTAACGCAGTAATTCGACCAAAACCCAAAGCATCCCTAAAGTACTTCACCTGTACATAGGTTGAAGTCATAAATTATTAAATTGTTACATAATACTCTTAGACTCTCAATCTAGCTCCAAAATAAAGTTTACCCCATCCATGCATAAGGTCTGTGTTTTCTCGTCCTTGACGAGCTTCTTTACCACAATTTGTACAACTGCTACAAGGTCGGTATTTGTACCAAGACTACTCTTATACTAGTGCTTAGGATTGAAGTAATAAGCTAGACACAAACTAGCACAATTCCCATATTCTAAAGTGCTATAAAAAAATAGATTATTACATAATACATACCAACCATGTGAAGAGGGTGTGAGAGCATCTTGCACCATCACTCGTCTATGATGTCCAACCATGGTTTGAATCATTTTCCAACAGCTTCTCTATCTTTCTCTTTCATGCAGCATTGCCCCATAGATCACTCCCATAGTGGGCTTCTTATTGTCGTCTACGATCTGCAATGCAGAAACAACCGGATCCAAGATCCTCGTGACCCGAATCACGTCATCCCAAAATTGGAGATCATTGATAAATGTCTCCACTTTCCGTCCTCCTTCAGCCTGAGCTTCAGATATCTCGAACCATTCACCTTGGCAACCCATGGTTTTCAACCATGTCTTGTGTTGTTTCAGGTTTTGTAACGCTATAAAATTGGGTGCAAAGCGTGTGATGCCAGGTCTCACTAGCTCACCATTGCGCATCCGCTTGTCAATGTCAGCACTTTGAAATGATTGTAAATGAATGTGGTGATTGTTTGTGCTTGCTCCAACACCCTTGAGACGAGCTTCCTCTTGTCGAAGTCCTTTAGAATTAAATCAATACAGTGTGCAGCACAAGGTGTTCAAAAAATGTCGTAGCTACTAGACTTCATTATTGTTTCACCTCCTTTCTTGAAGTTGCTGCCATTATCCGTGACAATCTGGACAATGTTCTCTTTTCCAACATCTTTGATGATGTTCGTCATCAACTGCAGGTACTTGTAGTCCTTCACATGTTTAAATGCAGCAACAGATTTTCAAAACATTGTCTTTCCATAGCAGTAAACAAGAAAGTTGATGATCTGCTTCCTCGCGTAGCTCGTCCGTTCATCGCACATCAACGTCACCCCATACACTAGCCATCTCATCCTCAGCTCGGTGATGTAATCATTCATCTCCTCCTTCTCCATCCCAAGATATTTGTTCATTATCTCGTAGGATGTTGGAGCCTTCACTCTCATTCCTGCTGCAGCGATCTCATCAATGGCATGTTGGAAAAATAGCTCGCTAGCAATGTTGGCAGGAATGCTCTCCCCAAAGAAAATTTTGTCGATGGCCTTTCCAACCCTCTCCCATGCATTGCTAAATGTGACCTTCACCGTCTTCTGCCTCGGATCCTTGATTGGTTTGTATTGCATGGATCTGTTCCTCGTCAAGGACTCAATTCCCTTTCCCTTATATTTTTTGGTGGGTGGTGGTACTGGTGCACCTCTAAAACCACTCTCACAGCCACCTGCTCATTATGGAAGTTGCATCGTACACCACCAAATTCTCTCCTCACGAACTCGCTCCTCATTTATTCTTTTGTTGCCCTCCTATATGCCCTCCTCTCCGTTGTAATCTGAATGTCTGTAGGGTAGACAAAGTCATTGTCGTCTGAATCTGAGAGGATGTTGAATTGTTTCTCAAACATGAACTCTTTGAATTGCTCATCCCTCCTCACCCTCTCTGTATTCCTATCCTTCTTCCCGTCCAAGTTGGCCTTCACCTTGTCCCTCACATCTTTGGCACAGTGCATGCACTTGGCAACATTTTTGTTATTGCGAACAAGATGGTGCTTCATCCTCGTGATCCCCCCTCCTCCCAACTTCTTCCCACAGAAATTGCATTGTGGTTTGGCTTTGTTGCCATCAAGAGCGGAGGCATACCTCCAACCAATGCCCCCACTGAAATTCCCCCTCTGATCCTCAGAAATATCATATCCTGATCTGGAATGTGCCATTACGATGATCATCAAAAACCTGCGAGAAAATTGAAGAACAATCATTCATAAGCCATACGATAAGAACAATTAAGAATTAGCAAATTATTTTATGTTTTATTTTTCAGAATTAATATATTTAATTTTTCAGATACCTAATATGAACAAACTCGTAATAACTTGGTATTTGAAATTGAAAGTATAACCTTAGGGCTTGTTTGGTTGCTGGGTTGGACTGGGTTGGGTTGGGTTGGGTTGGGATACCCCTGTGAATAGTAAATTGTACCCCTGTGAATAGTAAATTGTGAGGAGGATTGAAGGGGTTGGAAGTGGGGTACACAGGTGTACCACAACCCAACCCAATCCAACCCAGCAACCAAACAGGCCCTTAATATATCAGATTTTCACAAAAAAACACCTTACATCTATACATTAGGGTCTTAGATCTAACAATTATGGGACCATTTTCGAGAAAAATAACTTAAGAGATACAAAACATGCAAAAAATGAATAGATCTATGGTTCGATTTTCGGAATTACTCAATTTTAAAATTTCAGTTACCAAAAAAATCAGAAACATGTTTTCGACGCCCAAAACTTAAGATCTGAGTTTACCCTTGAACTCATCATGATTCCACATTAAAACACAAAAGCTCCAATTTTCTCTTCCATAGCTCTCACAAATTGGTTCCAAAGTATGATTTACTACATGTTATACACGAGATCCGAGTAAATACATTCATAACTCATCATTACTGCACATTAAAACACAAAACCCCTAATTTTGATCTCCAAAAATCAAGCTACATATTCAAAATCTCTAAAAAACACCACGCCACCAAGTGAGAACATCTTAGGAAGAAAAACCCTAAAAAATTAAAGAAATTTATGAAGATTTGATCAATTGTGTCTTACCTTGAAGAAAAGGGTGAAACAAGACCTTAGAGAACCTTGGAGAAGCAAATTTGTCGAATGTTGGTCGAAATGGGCAAATTTCAACCAACATTTCGGTCTATCTCGCCAAAGTTGAGATTTTTTAATTCCATATTCATTATTTTGGGCGAGATGACGAGATGGCCCGAAATCTCACCGATATCTCACAAGATTTTGGGCAAAATCAGGGAAATCGATATGTATAGAGGTTTCGATATATCCAGCCCATCGAAACCGAAATTTTGGCGATATTTTACCGAAATTTCGCGAGGTTTAGAACCATGATTGGCAACATGAACAGAGTTCACAAAGGAAGATGAATGTAAAGAAGTGAGAAGACTACATTCTCTCGTCAGATGAGTTGAGGCACCTAAATCAATGATCCATGCAGAGCTGGATGCAGAGACAGAATTGGCAATTGTACCTGAAGTAGTGGCCATACTAGCCATAGGAGCAGAAGTAAGTATCACTGGTAGAATTCTGCAGGACTTAACGAAGACGAGCATACTCAGATGCAGTAAAAAATGTCTGCTTGTCACCAGAAGACTGATCATGTGATGTGTGCAATATCATATGAGCCTTCGTATGAGGTTGTCTCATAGGCGTTGTTGGCATTAGGAGGCATCCCAAATTTCAACCAGCACCGTTCTGATGGATGATTCCAATGTGTGCATGCTAGATAAAGAGAAGTAGCGGTATCATGTCGACGTCCGTGTCCCAAATCACGTCCTTTCCCTGACGATTACGACCAAAGTCACGATCGTACCCCAATGTTAATGGGCAAAGTGGGGCACGATGGACCATTGATTATAAAGAAGGGTTGCTTCTTTCTAGCTCAGTTGGGTCATGTATCAAAAAAATGTGTTATTTTTGGGTCCAAGTGTGCCGAGAGTGTTTGAAAAAAAGGTGTGTACGAAATCGTACGCTTAAAAAAACGTTCGCAGGAAAAAAATTGAGGCGTATAAAAAAATCGTACGCTTAGAAAAAAGAGAGGACTATTAAAAAAGGGAAATAGCCATAAAAAAGGATCGTACAAAAGAATTCGTACAAAAAATGATTTGAAAAAAAAGAGAGGAAGAAAAGTCGAAAAAATTGTGTCGGTTTATTGATTTTTTTGTTCACTCATTTTCTTGCCTTCTCCAAATCTGTCGATGTCATTGTTTTCTGACAAGTATGGGAGAAAGGGGGAGTATTGTGTAGAGTTATGTGGCTCAGATTCAGATGCTCCAGACCAGTTTTCAGACTCTACAGTTCAGATTCAAACTCGATGTTCAGATTGGTTCTGAGTCTTCAGTATGATGCGCACATGGATGAGATCGTCATTTGTGTGGTTCCCATCTTTATTTTTGATTTCAGAGTTTTCATATGATCCATAGGTACTGCAGAGTAGAGATCTCATTCTCTATGCCATTGTGGGTGAGGATTTTCATGTATTTCTTATTTACTCCAAACTAGAGATCCCATTCGCTGAACCGGTAGGGAGAGATCCAGTTCTCCGATGAGGATACTTTCATACTCCATTCTCCAGCGATCATGGACTCCGAGGAAGATGTTTCTACTGCTTTTTCCAGTTCATCCCTTCAGAGAGATGGAGCAGTTGCAGAATAGAGTTCTCCAGGTGGAGACTCATTCAGTTTCAGTGATTCTAATATGCGCGGTACAGATCACATGTTCTCCGACGAGGAGACCCAGTTCAACTCACTCCAACCCTTTTGTTCCTCCTCACTAGCATGGCATGAGAAGCAACGTCCTCAGCAACAACCAACAGTAGAGTATGCATTGAGTTGATATTGTTTGTAGTGCCTTGTATTGTGATTTCTTTCTGTTTGTCCAAGCTGAGCATTGCATGCTCCAGCTTGAGGGGAGTGTTGGAGTATGTGCGTCATTTGTGTAGATGGATAATTGGAATTGGGATCCCTCAAGGGTCCAATTCCCACATCCAGTTGTTTAGTCCCACATCTACTATTTGTGACTTGGAGAGTTAGTGGGGGCTATATAAGAAGCTCCACACCCATTATATTAGATGAGAAAAAGTTAATAGAAACATCAGCCCGTTGAGGCATTCTCCCGTGATTTCATCCAGCTCCTCACAGTGTAGGGTTCCACATCAAATCTTGGTGTTTTTCAATGTTCTTGTTATTTCTCTGATTACACTTCTGCATTCTTATTTTCTGACAAATTTAAATGGTGATTAATATTAGATAAATCAAGTCCTTTATCTTGTTGAATAAGGACTAAATATTGGCCCTTGATCCATGATCGAATGGACCATATGGTGGACATCCACCATGAGGAGAAGGCTCCTCTTTGACGTCCACCCTTGCTATAAAAGAGAGGGCAATGCCTCTCTTTTAAAGTATGCTTGTGTCTCTCAAAACTATCTTGCCTTGAGAATTAAATTGAAGAAGAAGAAGAAGAAGAGCCTTGAGAATTCACTTCTCATACACTTCTACTCTTGAAGCCCTACACGTCCACCTTTTCAGGCCTCTCTTCTCTCCTTGGACGTAGCCTTGTGGAGGAGAAGATCATCTCCTTCTCCATGCTCCTCGTCCACGAAGAAGGAACAATTTCGTGCGACGAAATCAAGAGTTTGATCATCCTTATGTGGACAAGATCAAGAAGATGACATTGAAGATCATGGGAAGTTACGCGACTCACCATCGTGCCTACGAGAGCGACGAGCACAAATCGGACTTGATTCGAGAGGTCTCTTGCTTTAAAGACTCGCGCCCAAGAGGTAACCCCCTAATCTCATCTCATTATTCATTAAAATATTGGAAATCATATTAGTAAAAGTGCTTACCTAATTTAATAATTCCACTAAGTACAAATCATTATGTTGAAATTTCATGTTCATACGATGAACATACAATGTTTTTAGCAAATAGTTTACTAAATATTCCGCATTTTCATGCGACAAAGTTAATAAAGTTTTATTTACTTCATAATGAGCTTGGAACCAACCTTTCAAAAAACATCTTAATGCATTTGTAACTGGTTCATCGGAGGAAACATGCCATGGGGAAGGCTGAAATTACATATAGCAAAAGCCCCTAACTACTCAAAGAGACAACAGAACCATCAACGGCTAACTAAAAATCTGGCAGTCTTATTACCAAAAAAAGCTAAAGTCCAACTGAAGGAATTGATCACAAAAACAGGTATATCCCAAATAGACCAAAAAACTGACTACCCAAGAGGTCTACAATACAAGTGTCCAATCAAGACTTACCATGTACATACTGGAGAAGATAACCAAAGTTGAAGACTCGAATGTAGCCAGTAACCACGATGATCACACTTACCAAAATTTTCCCTTGCTAGAGCAGCAACAACCACTACAATAAAGGGAGTATGAGCAACACTTTGACTTGAACTTGCTTGGGGGCTAAATCAATAACTTGCATTAAAAAGAACCGAGAAAATAGTGGATTTTGGGCAAAGGAACTCTATATAATAGACTCCTCAAGCAAACAACATGGTTTCACAAAATCTACTATTCCTTTTATTAGAAGTTACACTAATAGACTTCTAATAAAGCAAGAACTCAAGTACCAAAGTAAATCATATGCCAGAAATTTACCACCAATGAACTACAACAACAAAGCCTTTTCCAACATTAAATAGTGTCGGCTACAAGGATTTTTTACCTTCACTCAGATCTTTCTTGGGTGTTTCTCGGGCTTAAATCCAAAAAATTAAGGTCCCTTCGGATAGTCTCATCCCACCACTTCTTGGACCTTCCTCGCCCTCTCTTAGTCGAATCAACATCCCAAAACCCGCATCTTCTAACGGGTGCCTTAGCCGACATCCTTTGCAAATGGCCAAACCATTTTACGCGGTTTTCTCATCCCATCCCACATCGTAGCTACACCAACTTTCCTTCTGATCGCATCATTCAGAATATGATCTTTACATGGTTGACCATACATCCACCTTAGCCTTCATTTCTACGACCGACATTCTCTGCACATGTCGATGGTTCACAAGACAACATCCAGATCCATAGAGCATAGTAGGTCTCACGGCTGCTTTGTAAAACTTGCCTTTGATTTTTAATGAGATTTTCTTATCACATTAAACAGTAGAAGCTCCTCTCCACATTAGTCAACCTACTTCGTTCTACGAGTAACATCTCCATCGATTTCCCCATCATCTAGCAAAATAGATCCCTTACCACTAATGCACCAATGAGAAAATTAAATTGGTTCACTAGGTTCTCTGCAATTTGTCACTATTGAAGAGATGATTTATTTATAACTAACATTACCCATTAATATAAAGAGAAGTCCAAAGTTCGGGAGATTACATAGGAAAGGAAAAATATAAGACTACTCCTGAGAGGTTAACTCTCATATACTCTAAAACTACACCTCAAGTTTGAGCACGGATATCTAACAATTTAGCTTGTGGCAACATCGCTCAAAAGTTGCCTTGAAAAGAGCTTTGATGAACATAGCTGCAGTTTGGCTTGCTGAAGAAATATAGATGCCTGCAAATGTCCTTGCTAAATAAGATTCCTTGTAAAATGGCAATCAACCACATGTTTTCTTCTATCATAAAACATGTAGCTCTTTGCTACATGCATGACAGTGAAGTTGTCGTATCTTAACACTATCACTATACCTAAAGGAAGATGGCGATTGGTTATCATATAGCCTGAATCAACAGCATCTCTCTGGTTTCTTGGATCATTGTTTGGTATTCACTCTCTACACTTAAAGCACGATACCAATTAGGCTCTACCATGTCATGTTAACAAGCATAAATCAATCAGAATCCTAGCTTAAGACATGTAAATGGTAGTAAATAATCATTAATGCATACAAGACTCAGAAATATGTAATTCATAAGATAAAATTAAACTACAAAAATATGTTAGAGTTATTTTGTTATTGGGTTATTTCTCTTTTTTTTATTTATCGAGTCATTAAACCCTTGAGGCCCCTTTACGTAATTTCTTTTTTCAGTTCTCTAAGGGTGCGTTTAGTTGCCGGGTTACCCGGGGTAAACTAGGGGAGAGTAACCCGTTTTTGTGTTTTGGTGTTTGGATAGAGGGTTTTGTGTTGAGTGGGTTTGTTGAGATGTGATTGTATTGTAGTTTGGAAAAGGGAGTAGTTATTGTGATGTGATTGTATTGAAGTTTGGAAAAATGAGTAGAAGTTGAGTAGTTTATAATTTTTAGATGATATGATGGTATAATATATTGTTTTTTGATGGAATACATGAAAGAGAAATGATTTATATAATGTATTAAAAAATAGAGGAAGAGTGGACCCCACAAGTGAGAGAAGGGGTGGGTTTTGGGGGTAAACCCCCCAACAAGAGAGTTAACCCTCAATTCAAATATGGCCTAAGGTTTCACACTATAAGTCCAAGATCCCTTGAATACAAGAGAACATTCATTCTCATATCATTCTCCACATGGTATAAGAACAACGGTCCTAGAACGGGGATTGTACCAACTGCCTGCCGCGACCTACATCCTCTTCTCTTGGCCACACGAAGGCGTGAACCGCCTTCTCTCGGCATCCACAGGGTTTCTCCTTCAATGGCTACAAGCCTTCCGCCAAAGCAAAGCAAGGGCTACTCGTGCTACACTAATGCATCTACTCTACCGCTACAGTAACGCATCTACTGTAGCACTACAGTAATGGCCCTACAGTATTACATCTACAGTGGCGTTACACATCAGAGCTTATATGCATTTGCTATTTGCGTGAGATCCGAATTTCCGGAGTGCTGGATGAAAGTTAAAGTCTGTTTATTTTTCAAGATCTCCAGGTTCAGAAATCGAATTTCAGAAATTTAAGTTCTGCTTATTCAAGAAATTTACGAAATTATCGATCAGAAATTTAAGGTTTGATTATTCAAAGCTCTGCAGCGAGGTCTTAGTAGTGTACACGTCAAACCCAGGCACATGACTTGCAGCAACACCGTGTGTGATCCATGGTGCTTAAGGATCTTTATGTGTGAAGCCTAGGTCAAAAAAACAAGGGCTACATATTATATTTTCATGAATGTTTGAGTCCCTATAACTACGTCTTAAATCATATATGTGACCGCGATGGCATCAAACTGTACCAAGGCCAAGCCCATGTATACTACAGTCTTCTATGATGGTATATGGGACTTCTATCAAACTCAAGGGCACGCATAACTATGTGTTCTTGTCTCGGGCCTTAAATGTGTTCGCCAGCAATCAAGTGACTTCTATCACCCGATTGATGAAGCTTCTGCAGAGATCTACTCTTCCTGAGGCTACTTCTACTATGCATCTTGCTATTACCTTAGGTATTGTAGCCAACTCTTCTTCGGCTAAAGCATCGCCTGGATCATTGACTCCGGTGTGTCTACTCACTTGACTGGAGAAGGCAGTTTTGTGGCCTCTTCTCAACCCTCTACCACTGTGAAGTCGGTTTGGCTAGCCAGCGGTGTTCATTCTCCTATTACCACCATTGGGACTATGGAATTCTCCTAACTCAGGTTCTCCGGTATTTACAGCGCACACAATTTTCCTCTAAGCCTCTTATCAGTTCGTAAGCTATGTGTTGAATTGAATTGTCGAGTGACTTTTGATGAGTTCCATTGCTATTTCATGATATCTGGCCAATGCAAAATTTTGGTGAGGGACATGAGAAAAACATTCTTTACTACCTTGATGTCCCTACTAATTCAAACTTTGAAGGTGATGCCTCCGTGTCTGTCAACCCATTCCTATGGCATTTGTGTCTCAGTCACCCATCTACTAAAGCTCTTTGCCAAATGTTTCTTGAATTGTTATTCTTAAAACCTTTTGAGTATGAAGCATGCCAATTCAGCAAACACCATTAGACTTTTTTTCTATCTAGGACTGAGCCACGATGATCCATTACTTTCTCTTTAGTTCATTGTGATATTTTTAAATATAATTTTATTTGAGGTGGATACCACCTTGGGATTCCACCCTTTATTTTCTCAAAAAAAAGTTCATTATGATATTTGAGGACCCTGTCATGTCCGTACTATTACCAGTAATAGATACTTCGATGTCTTTGTAGATGATTACAGTAGGTCTTCTTGGGTCTATTTGATCAAGGAACGGCCATCGATTAATAACATTGTTATGATTTTCTTTCAGCTTATTAAAACATCTTTCTCTACATCTATTCAAATTATCAAGGCTGGAAATGCTCTTAAGTTGATAAAATACGATTGTGTATCTTCCTTTGCCACTCAGGGAACCCTTTACTAGATCTCATGTCTATATACCTCACAGCAGAATGGGTTAGTGGAAAGGAATCTTCGCCACCTTCTTGACATTGCTCGTACAATGCTTGCTCACATGAAGGCTCCCAAAATCCATTAGGGGATGTTGTTCTCACTACCATATGCATCATCAATAGGGTCACATCTTATGTCCTCAAGGGGGTAACTTCTTTCTGATTCTTGTATCCGGACGAGGAACCATTTCTGCTTTCATTGAGGATTTTTGGTTGCACTACATTCACACAATTTTCAAACTGTAGATAAATTGTTAAGATATTTATGTTGTTTTGTCTTTTTTCCTATATTGTTTATTTTTATTGTCTTGTTTATGTAATTTACCCTTAGAGCTTTCCTCCTATATAAGAGAGCTCTAGGGTTAGATGGAAAATGATTTTTTGTTTCTTTTCCACATGGTATCAGGGCGACGGTCCTAGACCGGAGCCTGCGCCCTAGAATCCTACCCTCCACCAAAAACCCTAGCCGTCGCGGGCTTCAACCCTGACGCCCGCTGCCGCCGTGGGCTCCATGCAACCCCGCCACGGGTCCCAGCCCTGCCGCCCGCGGGCTCCAATCTCACTGCCTGCCTACCAAAGGCCCAAGCGCCGCCCGCCGTAGGTCAACACGTCGCCGAGGTCCCACGCGTCGCCGCCCACGCTCCTCGCATCACCGTCCCGTGGATCCTTGGATACCTAGGGTGTAACGTGAACATCTAGAAACACCCTAATTACCCCAAGGACTCATCAGAAGAATGGAAGAGGTTGTCGTATGAGTCTACACCCACAACCATCTTCCTGTATGTCAGTGTAGACGCAGGTATCTACTGTTGATAGCCCAGTCTTAAAGATAGTTGTCATCATGTCTGACAACAAAGTGGATGTACCATCCCTGGGTGCCTTCAAAAGTCTGACACCCATTGTCAAAATAGATGGAACCAACTATGAACTGTGGGCCATGCAGTTCATGAGTTTGATGCAATCTAATGGCAAGAAGCACATCCTCGCAACAGAGGAGCCACGTGACAAGACTGGGACAATGCCTTATGGGAGGCGGATCATGCGTATGCTCGCGTATGGCTATCTGGAACTGTATCCACGGAGATAGATAATGATATACTGAGTCAGCCTACTGCAAAGGCTATGTGGGACATCCTTGCCGCGACATACTCTCCGGCAAAGAATGAGTCTGAAATACTCCAGCTCCAGCATGATATCTTCACATCGAAGCAGAATGGTCGCCTTCTTCACACCCTCTACATTTCTTTGAGGGATATGTTCGAGAAGTTACATGGCTACATACCCTTGACTGCTACACCAGAGCTACTCAAACCATACAGAGACTCTGTGATGACTGGGGTATTTCTAGCAGCCGTAGATCCGGAGTATGATGTAGCTCGTGCCCAGATCCTCACTGATGCTACCATACCTCCTATGGAGGAGGCGTATCAAAGATTGAGCAGACTATCTATATCCTCTGGTAGTACCTTACAGCAGCAGACATCTTCAGCTATGGCGGCATCACGTAGTAGAGACAGCCACACAGTATATCGTGGTCGGGGAAGTTCCATCCGCGGAGGGGGTGGTCGACCCCATCAACAGTGCACCTACTGCCACAGGACAGGCTACTCTGAGGAAACTTGTTATTCTAAGCATGGGTTTCCTGCGTCAGCTAGGGTTGCAGAGCAGACACAACAGACTGGGAGTTCATCACCTGCATCTGATCAGAGGTTTGACAAGCTTGTAGCACGACTGAGAGAGATTATGCCTAGCACGTCTGGATCCACTAGCTCTCCTTCAGGATCCTCTGAGGTTGCTGCCTCAGCATCTACGTCTACATCAGGTATAGAATATGCTTTTACTAGTTGCTACAGGGCAGACTTATCTGAATGGATCATGGATTCCGGCGCATCTCATCACCTCTGTGGTGACAGAGGTCAATTTAGTAATTTTCATCCTAATCAGCCTGGATGATCAGTTGTGATAGTAGATGGAATGCATTCCCCCATCACGGGTCAGGGGGAGGTGCAGTTGACTTCTACATTGAGTCTTCCGAATGTTCTCTATGCTCCTGAATTTTCTATGAATCTATTATCAATTAGTCAAATCACCAGAAATTTACATTGTCGTGCCATATTTGATCCATCTGCTCTTGTGTTTTAGGACATACTCACGGGCAGAGTGATTGGAACTAGCCGTGAGCAAGGGGGCCTTTACATACTAGTGCAATCTCCGTATGCTGGTGCCTCTTCTTCTATCCGCACCGGATCTGTCTCTCCATATATGTGACTTCTGCGATTTGGTCATCTTCCTCTGCAAAAGCTGATTCATGTTCTTCCTCGAATTTTTCCTCGCTCCACTTTTCAGTACGAGGACTACCAGCTTGGGAAGCATCATCTGTCCACTTTCCAGAGTCGTTAGGGTCCAAGTAGTCATAATCTGTTTGAGTTACTCCATTTCTATATTTGGGTTCCTAGTCGTGTCCCAGATCATTAGGGACACAGATTTTATCTTGTTGCTGTTGATGAGTTTTCTCGTTTGTCTTGGGTTTTTCTTCTTAAGAACAAGTCTGATGCTGGTCAAGTTATTCAGTCTTTTATTAATGAAATAAAGAACATTTTTCTGCAAAAGTCAAGTTCATACATTCTGATAATGCATTAGAATTTTGCAGTACTCAACTTTCTCAATTTCTTAGGTCTCATGGTATTGTGCATCAGGCATCATGCACATATGCTTCCCAACAGAATGGGGTGGTTGAAAGGAAACACGGTCATCTTTTGGATGTTACCAGAACCCTTTTGATTCAGAGTCGTGCTCCTCATTCCTATTGGGGAGATGCGGTTCTAACTGCTTGTTACCTAGTAAATCGTATGCCCTCTTCGGTGCTTGGGGAGAAGATCTCGTTCTTGCTTGTGTTTCCCGAGACAAATCTTTTCTCGCTTACGCCTCGTGTTTTTGGTTCTGTTGCATTTGTTCATCAACTCTCTCCCGGTCTTGACAAGCTCTCTCCCAGAGCTGTCAAATGTGTGTCTGTTGTGTATTTCAAAAATCATAAGGGATATCGATGTTTTGACCCTGTTCAACGAAGATACTATGTTAGTGCTAATGTCACCTTCTTTAAGTCTATTATGTATTTTCCTCCCATAGGTGGCAGGTTTTATTCCTTCAGAGGATGGAGAAGAGATCTATATGCCTCCTCCTCCGTCATTACCATGTTCTACTCCATCTCAGCCTCCAAATCACCACCGCCTCCACCACCACCACCGCTTCCACCACCGTCTTATGTTTTCTTTCCACAGGTCTATCAGCGAAGGCCCCATGCTCATGCGCCTCCTCCATCATCTAGCACGCCTAAGGTATGTACTAAGCATTTGAGTTCTTCTAATGGCACGGGTGATTTGCATGTACAGACTGAGGTGCAGGGTGCAGATACTATCTCTACTACTCCTGCCGAGGATCTGGATATACTATTGCACTTCAGCGGCAGAAAAGAGCATGCATTATGCACCTTATTGGTTCTCATGTTTCATTGGAGCGTCTATCCAAGGATTTTCAGCACTTTGTTGTGGGGTTATCTGCTATCGGGATACCACAGTCATATCAGAAGGCACTGCAAAGCAGTCAGTGGCGTTTGGCTATGGAGGAGGAGATGGTGGCTTTACAGTCACGAGGTACGTGGAGTGTTGTCCATGCTCCACAAGGTGTGTCTCTTGTTGGAAGCAAGTGGGTATTTACCGTGAAGCATCGGGCTGATGGTACCGTAGACAGATACAAGGCCAGGCTAGTTGCTCGTGGGTTCACCCAGACCTATGGAGTGGACTATCAGGATACTTTTTCCCCTGTAGCGCGTCATTCTACCTTGTGGATTCTTATTGTTGTTGCAGTGGTACGTGATTGGCCACTTTTCCAATTGGATGTCAAGAATGCTTTCTTGTATGGTGATCTGCAGGAAGAGGTTACATGCAGCAGCCTCATGGGTTTGCTGCTGAGGGGGAGTTCAGTATGGTGTGTCGTCTCCATAAGGTTATATATGGCCTTAAGCTAGGTCCGAGGGCTTGGTTTCAGAAGCTCTCAGAATTGATTGAATAGAAGGGGTTTGTCATATCTACTGCAGATCATACTCTCTTTGTAAAGAGAAACCAGAGAGGTATTGTAGTCATTTTGATTTATGTTGATGACATTGTTATCACTGGCAGCGATGAACAGGGCATTCAAGCAGCTAAAGATTTCCTTGGACAGCAGTTTGTTACTAAGGACCTTGGCACACTTCGTTACTTCCTTGGCCTGGAATTTGCATGAAATCAGCAGGGTATGGTTATGACACAAAGGAAGTACGTTACTGATCTTCTATCTGAGACATGTATGACAGAATGTAGACCAGCTACTACCCCGATGGATCCTAATGCAAAGCTCTATGATGACATATCTGAGGTCTGTGGAGGTAGACAAGAGACGATACAGAGAGCTGGTAGGGAAATTATCGTATGTTACTATTACCAGGCCTGATATATCTTTCGCTATGAGAAGAGTAAGTCAGTTCATGGAGCAACACAGGCAGGTGCACATGGATGCAGTATTCTTGATCCTGAGATATATAAAGTCATCTCCAAGTGCAGGTCTTCTGTTTAGAAGAGATACGTCTCTCTCAGTTACAGGGTGTGCAGATGCATTATGCTGGGTGTCCTAAGGACAGGAACTCTACTTCAGGCTTCATTGTGTTTGTTGGCAGCTCATTAGTCTCATGGAAGAGTAAGAAACAAATTATTGTTGCTCGATCTAGTGCGGAATCAGAATATAGGGCAATGGCCCAAGGTAGTACGGAGATGATGTGGGTCAAATCTGTCTTGACCGATTTAACGATTGAAGTGCCTCTTCCTATGCATCTCAAATGCGACAATCAGGCAGCCTTGTTTATAGCTAATAATCCAGCATTCCATGAAAGGACAAAGCGCATTGAGGTGGATTGTCATTACACTCGTTATTTGATCCAAAAAGGGCTTATTTCAACATCTTATGTAGAGTCAGGAGATCAGATTGCAAACATGTTTACTAAAGCTCTGGCTAAAGGTCCTTTTCATCACTATTGTTTCAAGCTGAGCATGATAGATATATATGCTCCAGCTTGAGGGGGAGAGTTAAGATATTTATGTTATTTTGTCTTTTTTCCTATATTGTTTATTTCTATTGTCATGTTTATGTAATTTACCCTTAGAGCTTTTCTCCTATATAAGAGAGCTCTAGGGTTAGATGGAAGATGATTTTTCGTTTCCTTTCCACATAAATTATCTCCTTTTGCTATCAAGTGTGTTTTCCATGAATATTCTCGTACCCAAAAAGGAGTACATGTGATACAATCCTACAGGTCATCTTTATTATATATCTGATGATGTCATCTTATATGAACAGACTAGCTACTTACACAGTCTGTCAGTGACATCCCCCTAGAGCTACTGCTACCACCAATTGTTTATAAATGCAAACACACAACTTTGCATACTTTTGTACCTTTGCATGTTCCTTATTTAGACGATAATGTGCCTTCTTCAAGTGTTCACACCATCACTGCATCGGATGCTCCTCAAGAACTCCATGTAGCTCTGTGGATATAAAAAAGACAATGTTTACATCATGTCACATTTTAACTCTACTAATGGTTTATCCAGTTGTGACAAGATATTTACAGATGCTCTAATGGTTGTTTCTGTTCCTCGAGATCATCATAGTGCATTGCGCGATCATGCTGGCAAAAAACCATGGACGAGGAGATGGATGCACTTAAATCCAGAGGTACATGGGATCTTGTGCCATGCCTCACGGGAGTCTGGCATGTGGCATACAGATGGGTCTTCACAACCAAACAGTTATTTGACGGTTCTATTGACATATTGAAATCCATGCTAATAGCTAAAGGCTTCGTGCGGACCTATGGTATGGATTACTTCAAGGCTTTCTCTCCAATTGCCAAAATCAGATCTATATGCATTATTATTTCTATTGTTGCTAATAAGAACTGACCTATCTTTCAGCTAAATGTGAATAATGGTTTTCTTTGTGGAGACCTCGAGAAAGAGGGCTATATGATGCAACCACAGAGTTACTCAGTCAAGGGGTGTACGTGTGTCGACTTCGTAAGGCCATCTATTCGGGCATGGTTTGACATGCTTACTACTGAGATCAATTCTCTTGTCTTTCACAAGATGACATCTTATTACTCTGTCTTTATCAGACGACGATCCACTGGCATTGTTATACTAGTTGTCTATGTTGATGACATGCTTGCCACTTGTGATGACAAAGCAAGCATTTCAAAGATCAAGGCCTTTCTTCGGAAGGTTTTTGTCATGAAGAATTTTGGACAACTCCACTACTTTCTTGGCATTGAGGAGAGACACACTACAGAGAGACGACATCTCTTACAACGAAAGTATTGTCTAGATATTCTTACTAAGGCCGGACTACTTGGATGCAAGCCATCTGGTATCTGTATAGAACTGCGAAAGTACTCTACATCAATGATCCAGAATTTGAGGATACAATACTATATAAAAGCTTAGTGGGCAAAATGCTCTACCTCATTGTTACTAGGTCAGATATATCGTATGATGTGAACAGAGCCAACCAGTACATGGAGAAACCTGATTATAGTCATTGTCAGGATGTTCTTCTAATCCTTCGATATTTGAAAGAATCTCTAGGACGAGCCTCTTCTACGGGGTCAATGGTCACACTGATGGCATCGCTTATGCAGATGCAGATTATGTCAGTTCACTTGAGGACCAAGGATCCACTACAAGCTATGCTATGTTTGTTGGGGGAAATCTTGTTACATGGCAAAGCAGGAAGCAGGTAATGGTTTTCAGATCGAGTGCAGAGGCAGAATACAGGATAATGGCCCAAGCCACTTCTGAGGGGGAAACCTTTCTTCAAGAGCTTGGAATTTCGGTTACTATTCATGTGCCTTTATATTGTGAAAACAAGTTTGTTGCATATAATGCCACCAATCCAATTTTTCATGTGCAGACCAATCACATTGAAGTTGACTGTTACTTAGTTCAAGATGCAGTATAAGGACGGAAGATCACTACTCATATCTCCACAGATTTTTCGCTCGCAGATTTATTCACGTAGGCGCTACCGAAGAAACTTCTCTTATGGATGACTTCCAAGTTGGGCATGACCGATAGATATGCTCCAATTTGAGGGGGGTGTTGTTATTTTATTATTGGCTATTTCTTTTTATTTATTTATTGAATCATGTAATCCTTGGGGGTCCTCTATGTAATTTCTCTTTTTGGCTCTTTAGGGTTTCAAGCTATATAAGAAGCCTTAGACCCCTTATAAAATAGGCCATTTATTCTCTATCATTCTCTACAAATATATATTATTTTGGAGAAACAATTGAGAATGAATAATTTGCTTTATTCAATAGTTATAGGGTTTCTTATATAGTATGAAACCCTAGAGAGCTAAAAGATGGGAATTACATAAAGACCCCCGAAGGGGTTACATTACTCAAATAAGAATAAAAGAAAAGCTAAATAACAAAATAACTCTAATACTTCCCCACAAGTTCAAGCATATCCATTAGTCATGCCCAACTTAAAGTAAGCAAAGAGATGTACCTCTTTGCAATTGCCTTCGTGAGTATATCTGCAAGCTAAAGATCATTCAAAATGTGTGGAGTATTGATCTTTACTCCTCTAACTACATTACACTTAAATGGCAGTCAACCTTTATATGTGGCGGATCTGTTGTGACAATACAATTGAACATGAATAGTAGCATGGACTCTGATTTCTTCCAGGACATGGATTACTCAAGTGATCTCACACATGGCTTAGGCCATTGCTCTATATTTACGTTATGCACTTGACTTAGATACAACAGTTCGTTATTGTGCCAGGTAAAAAGATTTCCTCTAATGAAAATCACATAGCCAACGGTAAATCGTTTGTCCTCAAAAGAGCTGGTATAATCTGAGTCTGCATAAACAGTGATGTTAGTGTTGTCGTTGGCCCTGTAGAAGAGACCACATCCTAGAGATCCATTTAGATATCAAAGTATCAAGAAAACATCCTGCCAATGGCCATAGCACGATCTTTCCATGTGCTGACTCATCTACTAACAGCATATAATATATCATGTGGATTCATGCCTAGTGACAATAAAGTAGATCAGTTTACCCACTAGGCTTCTATGTCATGTAGGATCCTCGAACTCAAGATAAGTAGAAGTAGTATGTTTTCCGCCTCTTGATGGTTTGCTTCCAAGCAAACCTGCCTCTGTAAGAATGACTAGGCAATACTTCCACTACGATAAGTGTAGCCTCTCTGTAGTGTGTATCACCTCAATGCCCAAAAAGTCTCGTATCTGAACAAGATCCTTGGTAAAAAACACCTTTTGGAGGAAGGCACCGGTTTCTGCATGACATGATTCCTCGTCACCAATTACTACCATATCCAACAGAGACATCTAATACATGATGTAAGTCTTTTGTCATCAGACAAATACAGAGTAGTCATATGTCATCTTGTGAAATCCAAGTGATCAAATCTCAATGGTAAGCATGTCAAACCAAGCTCGTGGACCCTGCTTCAGGCCATAAATGGCCTTATTGAGTCGACATATATACTCCCCCTCGACGGAGTAACCTAGATGTAGACTTCTTCCTCAAGGTCGTCCTAGATGAAAGCACACAACAACAACAAATCCTCTTTCCCACATTAAGTAGGGCCGACTACACGGATTCTTCGCCTCCATTCATATCTATCTTGGGTCATGCTTGGGCTTAGATCCAAAGAACTAAAATACCTTCGGATAGTATCATTCCAACACTTCTTAGGCCTTCCTCACCATCTCTTAGCCGAATCAACATCCCAACACTCGCATCTCCTAACTGGTGCATCACCTGGCCTCCTTTGCAAATGACCAAACCACCATAAGCAGTTTTCTCACATCTTATCCTCGATCGGAGCTACATCACTTTCCTTCTGATTGCATCATTTCGAATCCGATCTTTATGTATATGTCCACATATCTACCTTAGCATTTTCATTTCTGCAACTGCCATTCTCTGCACATATCTATGATTTATACGTCAACATTAAAGCATAGCAGGTCTCACTGCTGCTTTGTAAAATTTTCCTTTGATTTTCATCGGGATTTTCTTATCACAAAGAACAGCAGAGGCTCCTCTCTACTTTAGCCAACCTGCTTTTATTCTATGAGTAACATCTCCGTCAAATTCCCATCACGTTGCAAAATAGATCCCAATTATCTAAAAGAATCTTTCTTCTGAAGGTTATCGTCACCAATCTTCACCTCGATTCCTTGATCATTGCTTCCATCAAAAGTGTGCTCCATCTCTAGTTTTATCAATCAACACAATATCGTCAGCAGATAACATATACCAAGGTAGCTCGTCCTGAATGTGACTAGTCAACTCATCCATAATAAAATTTAAAAGGAATAGACTCAAAGCGGAACCTTGATGCAGACCAATGTTGATGTCAAAATGGTCAATATTTCCAGACTGGATCCATGAAGCCCTATCATACATATCCTTTATGAGGTTAATAATAGGACAGGTACTTGTATCTTCTCCAAAACTCTCTACAATATCAGTCGTGGGACAGAATCATGCGCCTTCTCCAAATCAATGAAAATCATACGGAGGTTCTTCCTTTTAGCTCTATAAATCTCCATTATTCTCTGCAACAAGTGGATGACTTCAATAGTTGAGCGACCTAGCATGAATCCGAATTGATTTTCTTTTACTTTAGAAACTTGCCTCAACCTTCTTTCGATCACACGTTCCTAAATTTTCATAGTATGACTCATCAACTTGATACCTCTATAATTCAAACAATTTTGAATGCCTCCATTGTTCTTATAAAGAGGCACCACGATGCTTCTCCTCCAATCTTCAGGTATTTTCCTGCTTCGCCAAATAACATTGAATATATTTGTAAGCCAAGTCAAACTACGCCCGCCTAGAATTCTTCATACTTCTATAGGAATTTCATCAGGTCTTATACATTTCCCATGTTCCATAACCTTTAAAGCCTCATCTACTTCCTTCCTTTGTATTCGTCTATGCACGATTCAAGTAACTTTCACTACTAGTTAGATCTCCTAAAATGATCTCTTTATTTCCTTCCCTAAAGAAACGCTTACGGAAATATTTCTTCCATCTAGTCTCTATATCCTTCTGCGTAACAAGCATGCATCCTTCCTCATCCTTAATGCGTCTCACTTGAGAAAGGTCTTTGGTTTCTCTCTCTCTCTTGCTTTGGCCAATCTGAATATATCCTTTTGGCCCTCCTTAGAGCCGAGATTTTTGTACAAAACTTCACAAGCTTTTGACTTAGCCTCTCTTACAGCCTTCTTTGCTTCATTTTTTGCTATCTTGTAGTTTGTGACAATTTCCTCCGTTTTATCCTTAGACACTGCTTTAAAGCATACTCTTTTAATTTCAAGCTTCTCTTGCACTCCTCCACTTCACAACCAAGCCTCCTTTTGGCCTGGAACTCCTCCCTTTGATTCGCCTAACATCTCTTTGGCTACCCTTAGGATACAAAATGATAAGGAAAGCTTTTTTCATATCAAGTTAAAATACATGCCACTTCTTTTTGACGACGATAGAAAAAATAATGTGAACAGAGGCCAATCTGGCCACAGGTGAGAAGGTCTAAAGTAATATACTACATAAGTCTAAGTGAAGCCCTTCACTACAAGTTTGACCTTCAGTTTGTCAATGGTACCATCTGAAAACTGTTTAGTCGTGAAGATCCATTTGAAGATAACTGGCTTCACGCCAGACAGACAAGGTACAAGATCCCAAGTCCCTTGGAGGTAAGAGTGTCCATCTACTCGTCCATGGCCCTTTTCCAACCATGGTCCTATAATGCATTATGATAGAGGAATAATTATAGCCATCAAAGCATCCGCATTTGTGAAATGTCCCTCACAATAAGAGAGAATGTCAATTGAAGTGAAAAATGACATGATGCATAGTAGATTACCCCACTGTCCATTGGAGTGCTACAGGGTGATTTGGTGGCACATCCACACCGAAGTGGTGGGGACACTAGAAGAAGGAATCTCCTCTTGTTGTAAATAGGAAACATGTAAGTGAACAGCATCAGAGCATTGTTGCAATATTTAACCGAATATTCCTATTTGAGGGGGACAAATAGAATATAGTTATTCCATCAATATTCCTTCAACTCGAATATTCATTAATATTCAACCCAAATAGTTGTGTATTCTTCTAAATATCCGGTATTCGGGAGAATATTCAGAATTATTCAGTTATGCAATATCATCCATAATACTGAATATTCTTTATTCACTGACCCCTTTAAGTGAATACCAAATAATGAATTTTGCATCACTGCATCAGAGTGACTAGTGTTTTTTTCTTGTATAGACGATAGGTGGCGGTGGTAACTCTAGGGGTATGTTTGATTATTGGGTAGAGTAACCTCCTGTGAATAGTACATGTTTGTATGTGTTAGAAATATGAAATGAGGAAGCACAATTAAAGAAAAGTATAATAACAAGAAAGAACAACGAGATTTTTATGTGGAATCATACTCCCTAAGGAATGGGATGAAATCACGGGAGAACGCCTCAAGGGGATGATGTGTTCATTGAATTTTTTCCCATCTGATACAGGAGGTGGGTGGGCTTCTTATATAGCCCCCACTGAGTCTCCACATCCCACAACTGGTAGATGTGGTACTAAATACTGGATGTGGTAATTGGATCCTGGAAGGATCCAATTACCCATCTATATAAGTGACGCATATACTCCAACACTCCCGCAAGATGGAGCATACAATGCTCAGCTTGGACAAACAGAAAGAAATCTTAAACTCACACCACAAGACAATACAGACAATATCAACTCAACGCAAACACAACTATCAGTTGTTGTCGAGGACGTTGCTTCTCATGGCGGGCAAGTGAGGAGGAACAAACGGGCTGGAGTGTGAGTCAAACTGGGTCTCTTCGTCGAAGAACATGTGCTATGAACTGCGCCAATCAGAGTCCCTAAAACTGAAAAGAATCTCCTCATCGGAGCACTTTGTCCTGTCACAAGTAGAAGACTGAATCATGTGGACAACTGCTCCATCTCTGAAGGGTCGAACTGAAAAAGTCGTGGAAACATCTTCGTCGAAGTCCACAGTCGCTGGAGAATGGAGTCTGAAAAATCTCCTCATCAGAGAACTAGGTCTCTCTCATATTGGCTTTTAGAGAATGGGATCTCTAGTAAGGAGTCCTTATGAACCACATGAAAAACCTGGCCTGGCCCACAAGACAAAGGGAATGGGATCTCTACTCTGAAGTCCTTATGGATATAAAAACTCTAAGACCAAAAACAAAGATGGGGACTACACAAATGATGGCAAATATGGGGGCATCAAAATGCATACTCGGAACCAATCTGAACATCTAGTTTGAAACTAAAAATCTCTATAGAGTCTGAAATCTGCTTGGTATGGAATCTGAAGAATCTGAAAATTTGAATGAGACCTGTAACTCTACACAATACTCCCCCTTTCCCTAATACTTGTCGGAAAATAATGTCATCGACAAAGTTGGGAGAAGACAAGAAAATGTGGGGAGAAACAAAAAGTTCTCAAATGAATTTTTTCGCGGCTATTCCTTTTCTTCTAGTAGCCATCTTTCCCCCTTTTTCAAATAAGCCGTTCATTTTTTTGGGCTTCTCTTTTTGCATTTTTCTCTGCGTATAGCTTTTCTTTTGTACGCATGTTTTCTCAAAACACATTTTTTATGCAAACATGCCCCTCAATTTTTTTCGTTGGGCCCTTCTCCCAATTCCTTTAAAACAAATCTTCATGGCCCACTTGGGCCTAACTGCAGTAACAGGCCCTCTTTTCCCTTTTTTTAAAAAAACTCCGCCCACTTAGGCTGACATTATTTAGAGTACCCACTTGTGAACCCCTCTCTCGAAGACCACCTCCCCTGATAGGGGCCTTGAAGTAGCACCGCCTAGGAGCGACAATGGGAGATGGAGACCACTGCATGGGGGCTGCTTCTTTGCGTGAGGAGGTGTATGTCCCCTATGTCGTCGTTGCATCGATGTGCACTTGGAGATACGCCTAGAGATACACGTAGAGGTGTTCGCACCGCTGAACGTGCGCGCGGCAGTCTCTGGAGAGGAGCTCGGAGGTGTTGTTGCTCGATAGGGCCTCCCTGAATGGGGCGTAGAGGAGAGGTGGCGAGGCGCTTGGAGGAATAAACACTCGATGTGGTATAGTTAGATACTGGAAGGATCCAATTACCCATCTACATAAGTAATGGAAATACTCCAACAGTATAGTCAGAAGGGTTGGAGAGGGTTCGAATGATAAATGTGACGTGATGTCACATTGATTCTGTGTTTTATTACCCTTTATTATTATGATATGAATTTGACATTAATTTATTTTTTTAACATGGTTAAAAAAAAATAACATCGCTGCATGGATGTAGCTCAAAATTTACAAGAGTTCTCGTATAAGGAATGCATGTGAGTAAACAAGCTAGTTCCGCTGCATCACCACACAAATGCAGTCCAAAATTTACGAGGGTTCTCACATGATGGACGCATGTGACTAAAGAAGTTAATCCAACGAGGTTGCAAAGGAAGTTAAGGATACGCAGTTGAAATATTGACACTTTGACTGGCAAAAAGATGGAAATAGTAGATACGATGAAAAGAAGGAAGATTCAGATACTATATCTGATGTAGCGTGGAGTCAAGATATAGGGCCAAATCTTTCTAATTTTATCGGTCAATTTTATTTACGTTTATTTAAATTGTCGTGTCTTTAATTAAATAAATGAGATCGCATGTGATCTCAATAAATGCAGTTATATCACCCACGAGTGTGGGGCGGAGAGATTTTTGAATTTCAAATTTGTCGGTTAATTAGTTAGAGTCAAATTAGGATAATTAGTTGTCAATTTAAATTAGTTTTCTATTTTTGTAATATTATCCCTCCTATATAAAGGGATGAGGGTCCAATGTTTTTAGTCAGTTGAAGTCAGTTAAAATTGAGATTTTATCTCTCTCCTTGTCTCTCTCTTCCCCTCGCGGTCTACGCGTTCTTTCTCCTTCAAACTCGTGCAACAGGCGTATTTCTCCTCTCAACCCCTCTATCATTCTTCCATTAATAATCCACTGTTCAAAATTTATATTTTTTCGTCGACGCGCCAAATTTCAATTCGCATCAATTGGTATCAGAGCATGGCCTACAGATCGTCCTCACGATCAGACGATCCGTCCAGACGTTCGCACCGACATGCGACGAAACACCATCATTCGTCGGAGCGTAAACGGCAAGCCGAAGAAGACTTCCGGACGAAATGGCAAGAATTTGAGGCCCAAGATCAATATTTCCAATCCAAATATCAAAAGTCCCAGTCCAAAACTCGAGAGATAATGGTTATCTCAAGGCTATGTGCGCCCTATCGAAGCCTCCAACCACTGAAGCCGTGATCCCGAGTTTTGACGAAGAAAGCCTCACCGTGGAAGACGATTCGCCCGCTGTCCAATACCTCCCAGATCTGATTCCGCCACCGGAATCAATTCCCTCGCCCCTTCGACCGTCCCGACACAACCCCAGCCAGGCCAGGTAACCCCCCTACCCTCCCCACCCCCGCTACTTCGTCCAGCCCTCGCGGCCGTCGTTCCCACCCCAACAGCCCCGCCGACACCTGTGACCCCGGCTACGCGCCATCACCGCCCTCGCCATCCTCTCTTCCCCCCACCAGCGCCTTGCCCTCCCAGGTCCGAATCGCCCCACCGCCTTCTTCCTCCCCCGCGTCTTCTCGACTCCGCCCCTTTTCCTCCCGCGCCTCTCTTCCTTCCTCGAACCCTAAACCCACCGCCGCCTCCCCCCTTCCCACGCCGCCCGCCAACTTTCCACCCCCCCCCCTTCTTCTCCCCTCGGCCCGCGCACCCTCAAGCCACGACCCCTGCGCGCCCCACTGCGCCGCCCTCCACACCCGATTTCCTCCCTCACCTCGCCCCTCCCGGGCTCCCCCTCTCCCGCGCGTTGCTCGCGCAACCCAGCCCCCCCCCCATCGCTGCTAGCCTCCCGCCGACCCCCCCTCTCCTGGCCATTACCGAGGCTGCCTCCCTTCCCGTGCGCCCACCCTCGCGAGATCGCCTCCCCCGCCCGCGTCATATGCGCAACAAGATCGGGCGAGCCGTAACCGGGGGCCTGATGACTGCGGAATGTGCATCCCACCACATGTGGGATTAGAGATTATTTGGGGGAATTTACAAGAAAACCCCCCCTTGCAACAGACTTTATTCAAAGGGACAGTTCAAGAGATCCTCTTACAAAAATTGCTCAAATGAAGGGGTGCGAAAATTACGCCCAGGACCCCTGTTGCAAAAAAATTAAAAAAAAAGTGTTGAAAGAAGGCAATTGGGAGGACTTCCTTATCCTATTAGGACTAGGACCTTGGAGTTCATCTATATAAAGACCCCATGGCTTCATTCAATGGTCACATCTCCTCCTCTCCTTTCATTGTGCTATTGCATTGCCAAGGATCCTCCAAGAGCCATGTTGTTCATGCATCATCAATTCTTCGATCATCACAAGGAGGAGACAACAATCAAGAAGACGCCGCCGTTCGCGCCACACATGTTCTTCCACCACGAAGGCCGCGTCACCTCCGCCCGCGTATGGATCACGCCATTTGCTCCACACCAATTCTTCCAGAAGATGACTGAGCCCGCAGATTCGACCTCCAAGCCTGCAGATCCAGCAATTCATCAGGAGACAATTTTTAAAGCGAAGGAGAGTTGATGCAGCGTGGAGTCAAGATATAGGGACAAATCTTTATCTAATTTTATCGGTCAATTTTATTTACGTTTATTTAAATTGTCGTGTGGACATGTGGAGATTTTAATGGACATGTGGGAAAAGATGCTTCAGGGTATGCTAGTGTGCATGAAGGACATGGTTTTGGGGATAGAAATGAAGAGGGAAAAGCCATCCTGGATTTTGCAACGGCGTATGATCTTTTCATAGCAAACACTCTCTTCAAGAAGAGGGAGGAACATTTAATTACTTATAAGAGTGGGCCAACTAGAACACAGATAGATTACTTTGCGTTGAGGAGAAGAGATCGGTTGTGTTGTAAAGACTGCAAAGTAATCCCAGGAGAGAGTTTGACAACCCAACATCGTTTGTTAGTCTTGGATGTACAAATGAAAGGGCTGGTAAAGAAAAGGAGGGTTTCTAAGATAACTAGAACTCGATGGTGGAATCTTCCACTGAAGCAAGCGAGCTTCAGGGAGAAGGTTTTAGAAGACTTATCTTGGGATTGTAGCGGTAGTGCAAACGAGATGTGGGAGGCAGTAGCATCTTGTAACCGAAAGGTAGCCAAAGAGATGCTAGGCGAGTCAAAGGGAGGAGCTCCAGGTCAAAAGAAGGCTTGGTGGTGGAGTGAAGGGGTGCAAGAGAAGCTAAAAATAAAAAGAGCTTGCTTTAAAGCTATGTCTAAGGATAAAACAGAGGAAACTGTCACAAACTACAATAGCGAAGAAGGAAGCAAAGAAGACCGTAAGCGAAGCTAAGTCAAAAGCTTATGAAGTTTTGTATAAAAATCTTGACTCTAAGGAGGGACAGAAGGATATATTCAGGTTGGCCAAAGCAAGAGAAAGAAAGACCAAAGACCTTTCTCAAGTAAGATGGATTAAGGACGAGGAAGGTCATGTGCTTGTTACTCAGAAGGATATAAAGACTAGGTGGGAGCAGTACTTCCATAAACTTTTTATTGGGGAAGGAAATAGAGAGATCACTTTGGGTGGTCTAGCTTGTAGTGAAAGTTACTTGAATCGTGCAAGCTATAGACAGATACAAAGACAGGAAGTAGAAGAGGCTTTGAAGGTTATGAGATCCGGGAAAGGTGTAGGACCGGATGACATCCCTGTAGAAGTATGGAGAGTTTTAGGTGAGCGTGGTTTGACTTGGCTTACAAATCTATTCAATTTTATTTGGCGAAGCAAGAAAATGCCTGAAGATTGAAGGAGGAGTATCGTGGTGCCTCTTTATAAGAATAAAGGAGACATTCAAAATTGTTCAAATTATAGAGGTATCAAGATGATGAGTCACACTATGAAAATTTGAGAACGTGTGATCGAAAGAAGGTTGAGGCAAGTTTCCAACGTAAAAGAAAACCAATTCGGATTCATGCCAGGTCGCTCAACGATTGAAGCCATCCATTTGCTGAGGAGAACAATGGAGATTTATAGAGCTAAAAGGAAGAACCTCCACATGATCTTTATTGATTTGGAGAAGGCTTATGATTCTGTCCCACGAGAGATATTGTGGAGAGTGTTGGAGAAGAGACAAGTACATGTCCAATACATTAACCTCATAAAGGACATGTATGATGGGGCTTTATCTTGTGTAAGGATCCCGTCTGGGAAGACTGGATATTTTGACATCAACATTGGTTTACATCAAGGTTCTGCTTTGAGTCCATTTCTTTTTACTTTAATTATGGAGGAGTTGACAAGTCACATTCAGGATGAGTTACCTTGGTGTATGTTATTTGCTGATGATATTGTGTTAATTGACGAGACTAGAGATAGAGTAAATGATAAGCTTGAGGTCTGGAGACACGAGTTGGAGACTAAAGGCTTTCGTATAAGTAGGGCCAAGACGGAATATATGGAGTGCACCTTTGATGGAAGCAATGGTGAAGGAATCAAGGTGAAGATTGGTGACGATAACATTCAGAAGAGAGATTCCTTTAGATATCTGGGATCTATTCTGCAACATGATGGGAAATTGATGGAGATGTTACTAATAGAATAAATGCCGGCTGGCTAAAGTGGAGAGGAGCCTCTGATGTTCTCCGTGATAAGAAAATTCCTTTAAAAATTAAAGGAAAGTTTTACAAAACAGCCGTGAGACCTGCTATGCTTTATGGATCCGAATGTTGGCCTGTGAACCATAAACATGTGCAAAGAATGAATGTAGCAGAAATGAAAATGTTAAGGTGGATGTGTGGACACACACGTAACGATCGGATTCGGAATGATGTGATAAGAGAGAAAGTTGGTGTAGCTCCGATCGAGGATAAGATGCGAGAAAATCGCTTAAGATGGTTTGGACATTTGCAAAGAAGATCAACTAATGCACCAGTTAGGAGATGTGAGGGTTGGGATGTTGAGCAGGCTAAGAGAGGGCGAGGACGGCCCAAGAAGTGTTGGAAAGAGACCATACAAAGGGATCTTAGTTTTGTGGATATAAGCCCGGGATTGACTCAAGATAGATCTGAATGGAGGCGAAGAATCCATGTAGCCGACCCTACTTAATTGTGGGAAAAGGCTTTGTTGTTGTTGTTGTTGTTATTTAAATTGTCGTGTCGTTAATTAAATAAATGAGATCGCATGTGATCTCAATAAATCAGTTAGAGATTTTTGGATTTCAAATTTGTCGGTTAATTAGTTAGAGTCAAATTAGGATAATTAGTTGTCAATTTAAATTAGTTTTCTATTTTTGTAATATCATCCCTCCTATATAAAGGGATGAGGGTCCAATGTTTTTAGTCAGTTGAAGTTTTGTTAAAATTGAGATTTTATCTCTCTCCCTTGTCTCTCTCTCTTCCCCTCGCGGTCTACGCGTTCTTTCTCCTTCAACCTCGCGCAACAGGCGTGTTTCTCCTCTCAACCCCTCTATCATTCTTCCACCAATAATCCACCGTTCAAAATTTTTATTTTTTTCGTCGACGCGCCAACTTTCAATTCACATCAATATCTCCCAGAGACAAAATGGGTTAGAGAGAAAGCAAGGGAGATCGAGAAGACGATCTTTAAACTTTGGTATTCATGTAAAGATAATGGCAGAGATGGTGTTGGAGTGGTTATTCATAAGGATTTGAAGGATTGTGTGGTTGAGGTGTAAAAATGCGGGGGACCGGATTATTTTGCTAAAATTGGTCTCCGAAGAAGAAATTATGAATATCATCTCGATTTATGCACCCCAAATTGGTTTAGACAAAAGGATTAAACAAGCTTTTTGGGAGGATTTGGATAAGATTATGCAAGGAATCCCACAAAGAGAGATGATTTTCCTAGATGAAGATCATAATGGACATGTGGGAAAGGATGCTTCAGGGTAACTAGTGTTCATGGAAGTCATGGCTTCGGGGATATAAAAGAAGAGAAAAAAGTCATTCTAGATTTTGTAACAGCTTATGATCTTTTCATAGTAAACACTCTTTTCAAAAAAAGGGATGAGCATTTAATTACTTATAAGAGTGGCCCAACTAAAACTCATATAGATTAGTTTGTTTTGAGGAGAAGAGATCAGTTGTGTTGCAAAGATTGCAAAGTAATCTTAGGAGAGAGTTTGACAGCCCAACATTGATTGTTATTCATGGATGTACAACTAAAGGTATGGTAAAGAAAAGGAGAGTTCTCAAGATCACTAGAAATATACGGTGGAATCTTCATTGAAGCAATCAAGCTTTAGGGAGAAGGTTTTAGGAGACTTATCTTGGGACTGTAACGGAGGTGCAAACGTGGTGTGGGAGGCGGTAGCATCTTGTATCTGAAGGGTAGCCAAAGAAATGCTAGGGGTGTCAAAGGGAGGAGCTCCAGGATTGAAGGAGGCTTGGTGGTGGAGTAGAGGGGTGCAAGAGAAGCTCAAAATTAAAAGAACATGCTTTACAGCTATGTCTAAGGATAGAACAGAGGAAACTGTCACAAACTACAAAATAGCGAAGAAGGCAACAAAGAAGGTTATGAGCAAAGCTAAGTCAAAAGCTTATGAGGTTTTGTACAAAAATCACAACTCTAAGGAGGGTTAGAAAGATATATTCATGTTGTCCAAAGAAAGAAGAAATACCAAAGACCTTTCTCAAGTGAGATGCATTAAGGATGATGAAGGCCACATTTTTGCTACTCAGAAGGATATAGAGACTAGATGGAAGTAGTATTTCCATAAGTTTTTCATTGGGGAAGGAAAAGAGAGATCACTTTGGGAGATCTAGCTAGTAGTGAAAGTTACTTGAATCGTGCAAGCTATAGACAAATACAAAGGAAGTAGGAGGCTTTCAAGGTTATGAGACCTGGGAAAGGTGTAGGACATTATGACATTTCTACTAAAATATAGAGAGGTTTAGGTGAGCATAGTTTGACTTGGCTTACAAATTTATTCAATATTATTTGGCGAAGCAAGAAAATGGCCTGAAGATTGGAGGAGAAACATCGTGGTGCCTCTTTATAAGAACAAAGGAGACATTCAAAATTGTTCAAATTACAGAGGTATCAAGCTGATGAGTTACACTATGGAAATTTGGGAGCATGTGATCAAAAGAAGGTTGAGGCAAGTTTCCAAAATAAAAGAAAACCATTTGGGATCCATGCCAGCTCGCTCAACTATTGAAGCTATCAATTTGTTGTGGGAGAACAATGGAGATTTATAGAGCTAAAATGAAGAACCTCCATATGATTTTTATTGATTTGGAGAAGGTGTATGATTCTATCGCACGGGAGATATTGTGGAGAGTTTTAGAGAAGAGACAAAGTATATGTCCTATACATTAACCTCAAAGGATATGTATGATAGAGCTTCATCTTGTGTAAGGATCCAGTGTGGGAAGACTGGCTGTTTTGATATCAGCATTCGCCTGCATCAAGGTTCAACATTAAGTCCATTCCTTTTACTTTGGTTATGGACGAGTTGACAAGTCACATTTAGGATGAGATACCTTGGTGTATGTTATTCGTTGATGATATTGTGTTGACTGATGAAACTAAAGATGCAGTAAATGAGAAGTTTGAGGTCTAGAGACATGCATTGGAGACTAAAAGATTCCGTATAAGTAAGGCTAAGACTGAATATATGGAGTATCCTTTTGATGGAAGCAACGGTAAAGGAATCAGGGTGAAGATTAGTGACGACCACGTTCATAAGAATGATTCTTTTGGATACTTGGTATCTATTGCAACATAATGGAGAAATTGACGGAGATGTTACTAATAGATTAAATGCAGGTTGGCTAAAGTGATAGGGGTCTACTGTTCTTTGTGATAAGAAAATTCCTTTGAAAATCAAAGGAAAGTTTTACAAAGCAGCCGTGAGACCTATAATGTTTTATGGATATGAGTGTTAGCCTATAAACCATAGACATGTGCAGAGAATGACGATAGCAGAAATAAAAAAGCTAAGATGGATGTGTGGACACAAACGTAAAGATCGCATTAGAAATGATACAATAAAAAGAAAAGTTGATGTAGCTCTGATCGAGGATAAGATGTGAGAAAATCACTTATGGTGATTTGGCCATGTGCAAAGGAGGTCAATTGATACACCAGTTAGGAGATGCCAGTTTTGGGATGTTGAACCAGCTAAGAGAGAGTGATGAAGGCCAAAAAAGTGTTAGAATGAGACTATACGAAGGGATCTTAGTTTTTTGGACCTAAGCTCGAGATTTGCCCAAGATAGATCTGAATGGAGACAAAAATTCCGTTTAGCCGACCCTACTTAATGTGGGAAAAGGCTTTATTATTGTTGTTGTTAGTTAAAAAATATTATAAACAAGAAATTATGAGGTCCATAAAATTAGTTTCAATACATGAATGCAAGGATGGAGCTATGGGGTTGCAAGGTTACACTGAGGTAACTTGGTAACCAAATAAGTCCTAGGGGTATGTCAGTAACAGACTATGTGAAGTACGTATGTTCAAAAAAGGTGACTTCAGTGAAAATGTAATAACAGTGACCAACCAAATCATAGTACATGTACCCCTTTTTGGATGTGAGAGTAGACAAGATAAACACACTTGATAGAATAAAAAGTCAATTTATCTACAGTCAGAAAATTATCAACAAAAGCATGTAACCAAAAATTCTCAATGGATTGAAAAGGATTCCCTCGTCAAGATATAGAAGTGAGAAAGGAGTTATCCGCTTTAGGACAGAAGATGGGACCATGTTAATGAGGTAGGTGGCTGTGAGAATGGCATCGCCCAATAGGTCGTGGGAAACTTCATGTGAGTGAGCAAGATACAGGGCAATGTCAAAAGATGGTAAAGCTTCCATTCTGCTACCCTATTCTATTATGAGGAAAATGGATAAGAGCTTGGCTGGAAAGTTCCGTAAATAGCAAAGAATGAGACAAAATCGTAGAGAGAATTCAAGATCATTGTCAATCCTGAATGTTTGAATACAAGTAGAGAAAGATGTCTCAATAAGCTGAAAGGATTTTACAATGTTGTTAATAGTTCATCGTTCCATTATTAAAAAACCTACGAAGATCTGTTATAGTCATCCACAAGACATCAATCCAGCATCACCTGCCACTTTCTGCATTCAACGGAGTAAATCGGTCCCTGTAGTAGCTCCCTTAGGACTCTCAGTTGGAGAGATATGTTAATATATGGTCTACAGCTAGATTCTTAGCCACTATATATCCTAGTTGTCTTGCCTCAGCTAACACGACCTCGAAGTCCAAAATATATGTGAGCGCATGTAGTACGAACCGAAAAAGGACTCCAAATATCATAATGGACTAAGGAGAAAGGCATTGATCGACGTGGCTCGGTCTTAGGCAGAAAAAAAGTCCTATGGTGTTTCCCGAATTAGCATGCATTGCACTCATAGATGATAGTTCGAGAAACATCTGCGAAAAAGATCTAGCATATGGGTGACCAAGTCATAAATGCTATACGAACGAGTCAACTAATTAGAGATAGCACCAACAAAGGTTGAATCAGCAGCAATATCAATTTAGCAAAAACCATTCTTCTCATGTCCCCTACCAAAATCTGCATTGTCTGGAAGTCCTGAAAATAGCAAAAGAACTAATCAAAAATCGCACGATAATCCAATTCAACACATTGCTTATGAACTGATAATAAGCTTAGAGAAAAATTGGGTATCGTTGTAAACGCTAAAGTCTAAGCTTGGAGGAGAACTCAATAATCCCAATGGTGTTAACAAGTGAATGAGCACCATTTGCTAGTCAAGATGACTTCACAGTGGAAGAGGGTTGAGAAGAAGTCGGAAGAGTTGGCTACAGAACCTAAGGTAGTGGACAGATGTGTAGTAGAAGTCTTCATACTAGGAGTAGAGTTCTGCAAATGCTTCATTAGATGGGTAAAAAAGCCCCCTGACTGCCGACTTACACCTTGAAGGCATACGACTGAAGCACGTAGTTATTTGTGCCCTTGAGTTTGATATAAGCCCCATATAGTATCCATAAAAGATGCAGTGTATAGGGGTTTGGTCTCATTCTAAGAAGCTACAATCATTATTAGATACGTAGTTTGAGACGTAGTTCCATGAATTTAAAAACACATGAGGTTAGGTCACAACATGGAATCAAATTTCGCGATATTTCGACGAAATTTCGTCGAAATATCGATTTCGACGGGTCTGGGTTTTCGAAACTGCTATATATATCAATATCCACGGTTTCGAGCGAAATCTCGCGAGATCTCGGCGAGATTTCGGCTCAACTCGAGATATCGGCCGACAGAGGGAATCTTGCATTAAAATATTCACCGAGATGTCCATATCTGTCGAAATTTCGGTCGAAAGCATCACATTTCGACCGAGTTCAGGCAGAAGCATCTCCAACTTCTTCCAAGCTCTTCTTCCTTCGAGGTAAGCCAAATTAGGCTAATTCTTCATCAAATTCATAAACTTTTTTAGGGGTTTCACTCTTAGGATGTTGATATAGCTTGGCATGGTGTTTATTTTGAGAGATTTCCCGAAATATAGCTTTAAATTTGGAGACAAAAATTAGGGCTTTTGTGTTTTGATTGCACAATAGTGGTAGCTATGAACATGGTATCTCGGATCTGAAGTTAACATGAACTAAAACATAGTTTGAGAACATTTTGTTAGATCTATGTAAGAGGAAATTGGGGCTTTTGAGGTTTAATGTGGAACGAAAATGAGTTGGGTTATTATAAATTCGGATCTTAAGTTATGGAAGTAGAAATCATAATCCGGAATTTTTTTCTATTAATAAAATTTAAAAATTTAGGAAATCCGAAAATCATATGTTAACTATTTAGGTTCTTGTACATATTTTGTGTCACTTAGGTAATCTTTCTTGAAAATGGTCCTCTAATTGCTAGATCTAAGACCCTAATGTATAGATCTAAGGTTGTTTTTTTTAAATTGGAATATTATGTGTTAGAATAATTAAATATATAATAATTCCGAAATTTAAAATATTTATAATTTGCATATTCATAAGCGATCGCATTGTATGCCAACTTAATGATTGTTCTTGAATTTCCTCGCAAATTTCGACGATCATCACCATGGCACATTCTAATTCCGGATCTGGATCTGACAGTTCTGATGATCAGAGGGGCGATTTCAGTGGGGACATTGGCTGGAGGTATGCCTCCGCTCCTAATGGAAATAAGGCGAAGCCACAATGCAATTTCTGTGGAAAGAAGTTGGGAGGAGGCGGGATCACAAGGATGAAGCAACATCTTGTTGGCAATAACAAGAATGTTGCCAAGTGCAACGCGTTGTCCCAAAGATGTGAGGGACAAGGTGAAGACCAGCTTGGACGGGAAGAAGGAAAAGGAGACAGAGAGGGTGAGAAGGGAAGAACAAATGAAGGAGTTCATGTTCGAAAAAGAATTCAACGTCACTTCTGACTTAGACGAAAATGACTTTGTGTACCCCGCCGACATTCAGACTGCATCGGAGAGGAGGGCATAAAGAAGGGCTACACAAGAATCATTGAGGAGCGAGTTCGAGAGGAGAGAACTCGGTGGTGCACGGGGCGGCTTCTATGGTGCAGGTAGGAGTGGGAGTGGTTCTGGAGGTGCACCAGTACCACCACCCACCAAGAAACACAAGGGGAAGGGAATTGAGCCCTTCTTGACGAGGAGCGAATCCATGCAATACAAGGCAAGCAAGGATCCGAGGCAGAAAACGGTGAAGGAAATGTTCACCAATGCACGAGAAAGGGTGGGAAAGGCCATCAGCAATCTCTTCTTTGGGGAGAGCATTCCTGTCAACATTGCATGCGGGCCTTTCTGCAGCATGCCATTGATGAGATCGCTGCAGCAGTACGAGAGTGAAGGCTCCTACATCCTACGAGATCATGAACAAATATCTGGGGATGGAGAAGGAGGAGATGAATGAGTACGTCGCCGAGTTGAGGAGGAGATGGCCACAGTACGGGATGACATTGATGTGCGATGGGTGGACGAGCTACACGAGGAAGCAGATCATCAACTTCCTTGTCTACTGTGATGGGAAGACAATCTTCTTGAAATCTGTTGATGCATATGAGCATGTGAAGGACCACAAGTACCTGCTGAAGTTGATGAAGGACGTTATAAAAGAGGTTGGGAAAGAGTACATTGTGCAGATTGTGACAGATAACGACGGCAACTTCAAGAAGACTGGTGAAACAATAATGAAGTCTAGTAGCTACGGAACTTTTTGGACACCGTGTGCTGCGCATTACATTGAGTTGATCCTAAATGATTTCAGCAAGAGGAAGCTCGTCTCAAAGATGGTGGAGAAAGCACGAATGATCATCGCATTCATTTACAACCACGGCAAACTGCTGGCACTGATGAGGTGGATGTGTAATGGGGAGCTGGTGAGGCCTGGCATCACACGCTTTGCAACCAATTTTATAGCGTTGCAAAGACTCAAACAACATAAGACAGGTTTGAAAACCATGTGTTGCCAAGGTGAGTGGTTCGAGATACCTGAAGCTCGAACTGAAGGAGGACGGAAGGTGGAGATATTGATCAATGATATCTCCTTTTGGGATGACGTGACTCGGGTAACGAGGATCATGGATCCAGTTGTTTCTACATTGCGGATCGTGGATGGCGATAAGAAGCCCATTGTGGGAGTCATCTACGAGGCAATGCGTTGCATGAGAGAGAAGGTCAGAGAAACGGTTGGAAAGGGATCCAAAGCATGGTTGGACATCATAGACGAGCGATGGTTCAAGATGCTCTCACATCCTCTTCACAAGGCCGGTGTATTATGTAAAAATCTAATTTTTTTTCATTTTTTAAATTTTTATAGATCTTTAGAATATGAGTATTGAATATTGAGCTTGTTCGTGACTTTGTGTCCAGCTTATTACTTCAATCCTAAGTACCAATACAAGAATGGACTTGGTACAAATGTTGACCTTCTAGCAGTCATACAAATTGTGGTGGAGAAGCTCGTCAAGGACGAGAAGTTACAGATCTTGTGCATGAACGAGCTAATCCTCAATTTCTAGCTAAATTTGGAGTCACAAAAAAATTCGTTAAGATGGATTACGACTTAAACCTATGTGTGCACTATGCAGGTTAAGTATTTCCGGGATGCGGTGGGTTCCTTCGGTCGGATTACTGTGGTAAATGGACGGAGTAATACTCTTCCTGGTAGGGATGAAGACAAGTAAAATCATTGCTTCTGTGTTCATTTATTTCTACTATTGATTTCTCTCTTTTTCTTTTTTTGCAACCGAATGGTGGTTGTTATATGGGATGGAAGCTCCCAACCTTCGAAGTATGGCAGTGAAAGTGTTGTCTCAAACCGCATCTGCTGGCGGTTGTGAGAGGAACTGGAGCACGTTTAATTTGATACATTCCAAGAGACAGAATGGGTGAGAAAAGAAGCTCAATGACCTTGTCTACGTGCATTACAACTTGAGGCTGAAGTTGAAACATGCAAGGGAAGGACAAGACAAGGATGACCACACAGATCCTATTGATCTTGCATACATTTTCAAGATGCACGATGACGATGCTGATGAACACGTTCTCCAGAGGTGGATGGATTCCAATGGTGCCCCTGTTCTCGATCAACCAGGTGGAAGACCAAATGAGAACATAAGCCAGCAAATGGGAGCAGACGTAGGTGACTATTTGGCAAGATCCGGGCAGATTACAGATCCTGTTGGAGGGTTAGAGGGCGAGATTGATGCGGCTGTTGATGAAATTCTCTCCGGTAGCTCTAAATCCAAATCGAAGTCAAAGGATGACAGTGGAGATGATGATGATGATGATGATGATGTTGGTCATGGTGGACCTGGTGGTGGCAGGGAAACAAACTCAGGTGGGTCAGGAGGGGGTGGTCGTGGACCACAAGATACCAGATTTGAGGAAGGGTTACATGCAGGACGTGAATATATGGAGCGATAGAGGAACACACACGGATAGTTTGTTCCAAGTCCGAGTCTAGGACCTATGGATTACGAGTACGGTCGAGGCCATCGTTCAACCGACAACTACATGGACGATTTGACATCATCTGTAGGTTCTTTGAGCTGCATGGACATTGACAGCCCATATCGCGGAGGAACACCAAGTCCTTTAGGCAGATATGGATCGTCGCACGATGAGAGATCATTTGGTGTCTTCCCGGAATACTTTCATGCTCCTCCTCCAGGACCTCCTCCTCCTCCTCAGTATGCACCTCCATCATATTCATATGGTTAGAGTGGGTATGGGGGATACAGTAGCTACAACGGAGACAACTACCAATGTAGCCAACCTGAGCAGAGCCAGGACAGCTTCTTTGGGGGTGACAGCTACGGTTTCTTCCCTGAGTACACGCCAGTTCCTCCTCCACCTCCACAGAGATCTTCTCCTACTCCGTCGCCGTCGTCCCGAGGATCTCAGGCCAGTAGTTCGCAGCCTCGTCATGCCACTCGTGATACCGAATCTAGTGCTGCTTATCCTCGTCTCGGGATACTCATATGCATCGATGACCACCAATACATGCAGTATGTGATGGATTACAAGGCCATGTACTCGTACATGACATGGGAGAACTACTACGAGTTCATTGAATCTGTGATGCGTTATGAGAGACAACAAGGAAAGGGGGGCCATTCAGATCCACCGCGCAACTCTTGGTTCTGAACCAAACATGTCACCAGGTAATATATTTTAATCTTTTATTGCATTGATCATTAATGTGCGTGTTCTAAATAATTCTCACTTGTAACTTGTAAGACTATTACGTTGTTATTATGTATTAACTATTAACAAGTAACAACGATATGTTCGATATGGTGTGTGATTGTGACATACCGTCATAGTCATAGACTCATAGATGATAAGATGATTGCTATGTATGCTGTAAGCCTATAGGTGTACATCTATTGTTTCATTGTTTGAAGAACTTAGATTAAGTCCATTTGCAATATCTAACATTTTTACAATATGACCGATATGGCCGATATGATCGATATGTCTATATAAGGGTATAGATGACCAATATGTGTGAAATAATTGTGTATTCATATGTTATTTATTGTTCTAATAACTTGGAATATCAAAATTTACAATAAAATTGGGAAAAATCAGATTTTTGAGCCTTTTCCGACATTTCCACAGAAATTGTCGAAATTTCCCGAAATTTCGGTATTCCATCTCATCAAAACGAGATCGAAATCGAGATTTCGAACCTTGGGTCACAAGACCTTTCTTTTGCAGCCCTAGATCTTTGTTTACAAATGGGTTGTACAAAGGAGATTTTGGGAGACCAACGATAATGGACAAATCTAAAAGTTATGTAGGCAATGTATCTCCACGATGTTAGGTTCCGTGACGTGGATGGTAGATGTCTATGTGGTTCCAGATGGTGTTGCCAACACAGAAGTAGCAATCTAGGCAACAACCCTAAACGGAATCTGATCACTAACTTTTGTGGTAATGATCTACACACCTAAAATATCCAGGCTTAGGGTTCGATGATGCACCTGGTGATGATCTGGGATGGCTTGCACGATCCAGTGCTTCCATGATGAAATCGTTGGTTCCCGCTAGGAGTACGGCCTAGATTTTACTGTCTAGTGGCTTCGTCGAAGGATAATAGTGGCTAGGTGCCATTTGAAGGCATTGAAGATCGATCTGGAGGGCCTAGACCAAGGTTCAAGATATATATCATATCAGCCAGCCCAAAAAGGAATATACCGGAATATAGTGAAGATATCAGGAAAAATCTTAAAAATGACGCAAAAAGGTCATTTCTCATTAATTAAGATAATTTTTGCACACAAAACAATAAATAACATACAAATACACACGTATATGCAAGAAAGATGTGTATTTAGCAAATAACACATTATATCGCACATATCGCTGCATATCGACTATTGACTACTTACTGTTGATTGCTAAGAGGTATTAGAAAGGAAATGATGGAATTCAAACATAACAACTTAAAGACATAAAAAATGTATATTTAGCATATTATATTTATATTACATCACAAACAAAATGTTGAGCTATATCAGAAATCAAACAAGCAAGCAAATGAGCATAATAACATATAGTTTTTAATAAGATAACTCATATTAATAATATTTTGGAAAGAAAGAAGATGAATTAAAATCAATTTGGAGCAGTGTTCACGAAAGCGGTCTGTGCGGCCGCATATGCGGCCGCATATGCGTATGCGGTGCCTTCAGCGCACCGCTTTCATGAAGCCCTGCATTATGCGCCCTGTGCGCTTATGCGGGCCGCATATGCGGGCTGTGCGGCCGCCTATGCGGTCTGTGCGGCCGCATACATATTATTTTATTTTTTTTTATTTTTTAAATTTTTGCCATATTTTTATTATGTTATTTGTGCCACATTTTTCTTGCTTTTGCATGTATGCCAACCATGCATCCATGAATATTTAAATCCATCATCAAAGTAATTGTACGACGAGATTGGAGTAAACACGCGAGGAAGAAAAAGAACAATGTACCAATAATTTAGCAAATTAATTTAGTCAACTAATAGTTATAATGAATGTAATATATTATATGTAAAGTTTGGTACTTTTGATGGAGGATCAATTATAAATATAACAACAACGATAAATGACAATACATTCAACAATAGAGGCATTTTGTATGCTAACTTTTCTATTTTGTTGATTGCTATCAATTATTTTATGTGCTAACCGTTCTATTGAAGTATTGATATTTGATTGATAGAGATTGTTTTGAACTCTATATGAAAGTTATTTTTCTTAGATCTTCGGTTGGACCACAATTATACATAAATTTAGTTCTCTTGTAGTCACTTTTGTATATATTTAATTATTTTTCAATAAAAAATTAGGAAACCGCGTAGAACCGCATATGCCCCGCATATGCCCCCGCATACCGCTTAATCGCTATTCAGTGACCTGTCCGAACGCATACGCATACCGCTTTCCTGAACCTTGATTTGGAACAAAACTTTTCTAAGTGGACTAAAGAAAATCAATACTGATTGTAGTATGTCATGAGTTTGTGTTTCAGGATCACTATATTACTAATAGTTACTAATACCAATTGAAGTATATTCCGAATATGTAATCGTAACTTGATCAGTTTTCGAGTTGTTTCATCTCCAATGCTAAAAGGGCGACAAAGCCCTCCCAAATTGAAAAATCATCGTATGCACTCCCCTATCATATCATACTCTAGACGGAGCTGGAAGTAGCTAAATAAGTAGTGAAATCAAGCTTACATGGGTAATATCATTTATATACATAGATATCAGTGAAATACGGACGATGTCAGTTGATATCCAAGAAAGTTTGTACTGAAACCCAATAATCTTGAGCGATATGGCTCGATATGTAATATATCACCAATATCTCGCGAGATATCAGTCGATATCCTGGAAAAGGATATACATATGGATATCGTGACCTCCAACTCATCGATACCGATATATCGATGATATATTGTCGATATCTCGGGATATCTTGAACTATGCACTAGCCAAAAGCTTGGAAGGCATGTAAGCCTTAGATAAGGCGATACTCCAAAGAGACCAGAACTAGAGTGCCATAACTGGAGGATTTTGCGCGATGGCCTGATGGATCTCCTGGCGATTAGACCTAGGGCGATGTCCTAAAGAAGATCTTTGAAGGAACCTGCAAATCTATGGCATCGCATGGGGCCTTTCAATTGTGAGGAAGAGGCCCGCGCGAACCTAGGAAGAACTAGCAGTGCTCCGGGTCGATAGGCTAGTCATGATGGAGATGCGCGACATGAGGGATGGTCATGGCGATGGGAATTAGGGTATAACTCTGGTCTAGGGCATCCCTCTGATACCATGTAGAGAAACAATTGAGAATGGATGACTCACTTTATTCAAAAGGTCTAAGATTTCTTATACAGTGTGAAATCCAAGAGAGCTAAAAAATGAGAATTACATAAAGGCCCCTCGAAGTGGTTATAGGACTCGACTAAGAACAAAAGAAAAGCTATAAACATAGCAGTCGGGAATGCCTAAGTATATCTTCTTTACATAATCCTAATTATGTATATATACCTTAAAATATAAATCCCACAATTTGCAAAAGCCATAAAAACATCCAAAACAAAAAATGCAATATTTACATATCTATAAAAATACAAAATATATGAAACACAAAATACTTCAGAAGCTAATAGGTACCACTAAACCCACTAAACCTACTTACCTAGGAAGACACTTGGTGTATATATGTTACTACACCTATAAATAAATTAGTATAATAATATACAAGAAAAGTATAAAGATATTGGCAAATATACGTAAAAAACTCAAAAAGAACATTATCCATATTTTAAAATAATAATATACATATTTTTATACCTAAATATCAAATATACATGCATTATATACAATTTATACATTTATATGTAGAAGGGCACGAGGGGCATAGTAACGCAACACTTAGATATTTCTTAGTATGTGATTCATCTCCGACAATGGTTGAACCTGCTATTCTCCATTGTTGTAAATCTCGGCCGACTAGGCCGACTAGTCAATCCCACTAGTCGAGTCGGTAGAGTAGCCGACTCGACTAGGCCTAGTCGGCCATTAGTCAGTCAACCCTACTAATTAGGCCGACTTTTACATAGAGCTTTTTAATTATTTTTTATTTTTTTAAAGCAAACTTATTCTAATATGCTTAATGTTATATTTAAAGTCAATTACTTCTTTTGTTTCATTATGATAATATAGAAAATAAATAAATCTATGCAAATACATGAGAATATATGTATATAATTGACTTATATATTTAAAATAATAAAAAATTCACAACCGATTAATGGCCGACTATATCTGATTAGTCATCCGACTGCCAATTAATCCTTAGTCAGTGACCCCGTCGACCGTGTACCGATTATTGATTTCTACAACCTCGCTATTCTCCATTGATTATTCCATCATCATTTCAGCTCTTGCATCTAATTCTGACGATGGCAAACTTATTCTAATATGCTTAATGTTATATTTAAAGTTAATTACTTCTTTTGTTTCATTATGATAATATAGAAAATAAATAAATCTATGCAAATACATGAGAATATATGTATAAAAATTATTTATATATTCAAAATAATAAAAAATTTAAAACCGATTAATGGCCGACTATATCTGATTAGTCGTCTAACTTCCAATTAATCCTTAGTCAGTGACCCCATCGACCGAGTACCGATTATTTATTTCTGCAACCTCGCTATTCTCCATTGATTATTCCATCATCATTTCAATTCAGCTCTTGCATCTAATTCTAACGATGGCAATCTTGCTTACATGTTTTCAATAGGATCTACTACATATTGAACCCAGGCCGGTCAATCTCCGAAATCAATTCCAAAATTTACAATGCCCCCATTTTTCTGCAATCAAATGGAATTAAGGTGATTCGTGAATCACTTAAAGATTCTGGCAAGCTTGCTTACAAGTTTTCAATAGGATCTATTATATATTGAACCAAGGCCGGTCAATATCTGAAATCGATCCCAAAATTTACATTGCCCCAATTTTTCAGCAATCAAATGGAATTAAGGTGATTTGAGATCGTTGACTCACTTAAAGATTCTGATTAGATCAAGGGGACAATGGTTTATGGCCCTGAGTTGGTCAATCCAATGGATTATCATGTTTGCTCCTCCGTGGTTCAGGTGGTCCACCTTACCCCTATGCAAGCCCTAGCATAACATATCCGGGCAACTGCTTTCACCGACAATCCCCCTCAACATTGAGGTGCCCCCCAGCCTAATATTATAAGTACGTCGAAAATTAACAGGAAACAGGTCCAAAAATTAATCAAAGTTTTGGATATTTGCATGTGCTCAGCCTCGAGTTCAAAAGGCCTTAAATGTCGGTTTCGGTCACCATTTCGGTATCGACCAAAACAGAATTTCGATGGAATTTCGGTGGAATTTCGACCGAAATTTCGGTCATTTCGATCATTTTTTGTACTGGGACCCCCATATTTCGGTCATTTCGGTCATTTCGGTCGAATTTCGATTTCGACTGGATATCGATATTCGACAGAAATTCGACCGAATTTCGCTGAAATTTGAGGCCATCAACAGTGACCGCTATTGATCCTTGGAGCACAAATGAACCTGACTTTTATTTGGTGTTGTATTTGCCAATTTTTAATTTCTAATAATATTACATCACAAGTGAATCCTACAAAAAATTGTAAAAAGCAAAAGTTTTCATACGAATTGACTCCTGAAAAAGAATCCAAACTACTTGGACAATAACAATATTGAAAATCATATCACCTATTTATATCTTACATTCTATTCAATGCGAGTGAATCTGTCAGAAATTCATCATATCATTCATCTAGCCACTGCTAATGTAACTCACCTTCCAATATCTTTGAACCAATAATTAAGTTCAAGAGCTACTACCTCATTCTTTCTACAGAAGGTCTCACCTCTTTGTTATGCCAATTTGCAGCAATTTAATATGCAATTGCATTCTTAGGTATTCTTTATAGGTCATATTCTTGATTATAAACTGGTGTGGGTTCCCCTACAGGCTTCCTGATTCTTAGCGGCCATGGAATCTTTCATATTGTTAACTTATTTTGTGTCGGTACTTTGGTTTTATACCACTTGCATCGTTGCAATTAAATAAAAATATAAAGTTGAATCATTTGTTCCTTTAGAATTTAAGACCTAGAGGCATTAGCTATTATTCATTGGGACCAATTATGGTGGTTTCACATTAATATGCTATGACTGTACATTCTAACCTGCACCTGAGGGAGACTGATTCTCAATAAGATTTTAATATGAACAAGTACAGCATCTTTTCTAAAATTCAGCCCCTTACTAAAATTAACAATGAAGTCACCAATTCTTATAGCTAAAGTGCAGAGAAAAGTAAACTTGAGCTATACATGAAGTAGAACGACTAAACACGAGCTTCAAAAGTCTTGTTTCATTTTTTTCCAACTTTTCCTTTCGAAGGAGCATGGACATAAAATTGACACGAGCCAAATACACCCAGTTCACTTGGCTAGTTAGCATTAAAACCAGGTCATGATTAGCGCAAATACAAAAATAATCAAGCTTTATAACTCAAGGACTGTTCTTATTATTATTAGCCTAAATATACAAAATGAGACCAACATGTGTAGCACTAGCTTGAGCCTTTTTCACATAACATATGAGGCAAGCTGGCACGGAAAATTACTATGACACACATTCCATTAACCTTGATAATTAAAATTATATAACCACATCAACTAAAGATTTGTGTACTAAAGGATGAACTGCAAGTCTGATAGGTTCAAAGTTAAACGTGCAGCTCTATTTCAATCTTCAAAAGAGAAGTGGCAAGAGGAAGCTAGAATTTCAAAAACTCTGTCCAATAGGCAAATCTCATTACTCCTTTTGGTCCCTGCACTTTGTATATGTCGAGTTGTTTCCAGGGAATCAAATTTGGCTGGAGTATCAAATTGGATCTGATCTTTCTTTCCTCCACTTGTCCACCACCGGTGTCCCTACATATATTAAAGATGTTTCTACATACTACAAACAACTAACAACTAGGACATATCTACGGTTCTACGTTTACTTGGTGATAACAATTTCAAGAAGTTAGATCCTTTTGAATGGTCATGTTTCTATAGTTGCAAATATGTTGTACAAAAATTTTCTGCACACTTTAGCCGTTTTCGTGAACTCATATTATATGCATATGATATGTATTCACGATGGGCAAAAAAGAACATGCAGATTATCCAGTATAACATGAGACCCATACGTAAAGTCTAAAAACATATAGTCCTCTAAGGGAGGGAAATTAAAGGCCTTCTCCAAAAACGTGCAGGTTCAGTCACGTTTCTTGTTAAAAATTTCCACCATCGCCTTTTGGAAATCCTAGAGAAACTGTCTTTCTTGTTCCCAGCATAAATATTTGGTGCAAGCGCATGCTGCAATTAAATACTTCAAAAGAAGTGGCCAGCGAGGACACAAGGAATTAATGGTTATAGAGTTAAATTGTACGGCATCAAATCAAATAAATTAATTAAAAAAGGACCTTGGAGCAAGATCAATATTTCCACCGAGCGCAGAAGTCCGCAGAACTTATCAAGACAGAACACTAGAGGACGAAAAAGAATTTAAAAAAACAGTGAGAAAGATGCCTCCACAAAAGAGGGTCACCACCAATTATTTTCCTGCTCAGATAACACCGTGCCCAAGCACGCAACTGGAGGCCACCGACAAGTCCCTGCTCTGTAACTGAACCAATTACCGATTTACCACCAAATGGATTTAACCCAAATAGAGCAAAGAACCTTGTTTGAGGAACTACCGCGTTACCAACAAAATGATTTAACCCAAACAGATGAAAGAAGTTAAACTTAAAATGATTTAACGGGAGGGAAGAGGTGTTGGGAGCATGTTTCTCACCACTAGAGTTGGAGGTGTCAAAGGCGAAGGAGGCGGGCCCACTGCCGAGAAACCCAGTTTGATGGTGGTGGTGGTGGTGGTCGCTTCTTTCGAAGAAAGAGGGCGGGAGCTGTGGGGGATTCATGTCAGCCTGCCAGATCTGCTGCTGTTGGTGGCGGTGGAGGTGTGGGTGCCGTCTGACTCCCCCGTCCATGGGGACCTCTGCCCATAAGGGAACGTCCAGACCCACCGCTGCCGCGCCGTTGCAAGCCGTCACCCGCGGGTTCTGCATCCAAATACCAACGACGTCAAGCTTCTTTCCCTTCCTACTTTTTTTATATAGCAATCTCGGTCTTTACATTGCCTTTTCTATCACTACTGGTTCTTTCGTTTTATTTAGATTAAATTACAGGACAGACCCTCTTTTCGTGCAAAAGTCTACATTTGTACCCGATGTTAAAAATGTGTACAGATTTCATTTCTAACAAAAAGATTACTTCAATTCCAAAGTCCTGCTGGTAAAAATAACCACAAAAGGATCCTTAGTCGAATCTGTTGGTAGTAAAAGAGAATAATTGGAAAAACAAACGCAATTAAGATCAGGACAAGTAAACATATGTTGGGGTAATTTTACTTTAAATTATAAAGGCTTCCAATTTATTCTAAAGTCTTTGAAGTTGTGTAACATTTTCTTTATCGATATGAATATAGAATGTTATACTGATATGTTTCCAATGTTGAATTCCCGATAAGAATCTTAAATGTGATGGCCCTCTTTTACAACATGGACTACTAGTTTGCTTAATTATTTGTTTATGATACGGGATGGGCCAACAATGTAAATGGCCAGCTGACTTAATCAGTATATGAGCCCTACCAGATAAATAGCATAATCGTTTGTGAGAACTTATAAATGCAAATAGCGACAAATTACCGATCGGAAAAAAACAGCAATTCGGGTGTTAATTTGGAATTTAATGCATTTACACGGCTAGTTGAATAATGTTAGAATAAAGTAAGAGGATTAAGTTATTGTTAAGTTTAACAAGCTCCGTGTTGCTAGTGAAGCAATGTGGTTAAATCGCATAGATAAAAGAATAATTACAGAAAAGTTCATGAACTACACATTCGATTTTGATGTTGTTCCCAAACTTTAAGAAGTACTAATGTGGTACTTGATTCTTAGCCTTTCTTTTGATGTGATCCGTAGCTACCTAAATTTCGTTAGGATAGATTACAAAAAAGACTTCAATTATGCCTCAATTCTCAACTAAGGGTCTCGTTTTTCATTTGTAACAAAAAAGAGGCTTCTATAAGTTTCAACAAATCTTATATGTCGACGTTAAATCCTTCACTTGAAAGTTCGAGTCCATATTTATTACAATTGAAAAATGAGGCTCCAAATTGAGAATCAAAGTATAGTCGGAGCATTTTTTGCAATTTACCCATTTAGTTATTCATTGTGTCATTATAGGTTTAAATCATACTAGTTGAAAGTGGTGTAGACATCCAACGAAGAAAGGAAAATACAATCGAAGTCATCAAAAGAAATGGTCTCTTGGACCTTACAAAGAAAGGGTTGTAATTGTCCATTTAGACTTTAACTCACATTATAGTTGTAATCATAGTAAAATCTTGGCTAAATTTATTAAAAAAAGATCCCGACTATTCTTTGATTTTTGGTTACTAGCATCGTTTAGAAATGTAACAAAGACGGAGCCGGTCTTCTTTTCATCTCAATATAAGCTTCGGTGACCATTCTATGTCAATGGTGAACCCTTAACATTGAAAGTTGAGTACTTTCTTTGTTACATTTCAAAAATGAAATGTGTAATTGAGAATTGAGGCACAATTGAATCTTTTTGTGATTTACACTAAAATATTCACGTAAAAGGTATAGAACAATGTTTTTAATATCAAAAAGTCAATGTTTAAATCTCACATGCCATTTTCATAAAATAAATCATACCTCATCTTCGATTAGACATTTGTTAAAACAAATTCATTTCTATAACTAAAAAAATATAGTTCGAAATCATATTGTTTGTGTAGACTCATGATTAATTTGGTAAAATATTTGTTGATCTCATAAATTGTGTATCTTTTGAAAATGCATTTTGACAAATATATTCAATGAAATATCTAGAATATTCGAGATATTCAGCCCAAAAGGATAGTGCACACTAATACTTAATTATGCATGAAGATATCTTTCGCTGTGCAACTGATTATTCACAATAAGAAAAAATTACATCTTAATTGTAGTAAGAGATTTTTTCATTTATTATTAGATTTGTATGTAAAATGAATTACATTAAAACTAAATAGAAATTATTTTTTATAAATAAATAGAAAGTGAAAAAAATATTTGTTAACAACTTGTCCGGCTACCAGCATCAAGGAAAAGAAATAAGTGAAAAAAGAATGAGCCATTCAACGATTAAAAAGAAGTTTAACTAGGTGTTACCTCTTAAAATTATCCTCTTCCATTATTCCAGGTCAACGTCATCGGCAAGAAGGTTGTTCAAGAGATCGAAGAGAGGCGATAGGGGTACAACAAAAAGGGAGAAAGAGGAATGAGGATAACAGAGAAGGGCAAGTGATGGATTCCATGAAAGGGGGAAGATGTCTTATTTTGTAAAAAAATATATATTACATTGGGGAAAAGGAGTATGTTCCTTGGGAGCATGAAACTTCAATGCTCCCACTCTTTATTTTTCGTATTTTTTGTTTTTATTTTTTGGAATGAAATGTAGGGAGATTTAGATGACCATATATCACCATAGTGTCAATTAAAATCCAATTTAATTTGAAACTTCGATCTCCTCCATCAAGATTGATAAATTTTAGAGATCTCAAAATTGATGAAATTGATCCCCCTCCCATGAACATGTTAGAAATATCAGTTTTACACTAAATTCAAAAAACATATTGCACGTATCTAAATCACCCCCATTGTTTTATTTAAAAAAAACAAAAAAAAAAACGAAGAATGCTCTTGCATACTCCCATGAAGTATACTCATTTAACCCATCACATTTTAGTCTTTTGACCATGATATCTAACCTTTTGACCCCTTGTTGGATGTTCCAACTGGATCTTAACAAGGGCATGAGCGTAAATACATATATTTCGTATTAGTAATTATGCTACTAGCTGAGTTAAAACTGACACGTGTAAAAATTATAAAGATAGTTAATATTTTTAATGCTAGAATGTGTTTCCTCAATTTTTTTCAACTACTAAGTATAAATCTTCTTTAACTAAAAGTTGCTTATATAGATCCATTGTTTCCAAATAGATCTAATCATGTTGTAACCAAGCTTCTACAAAATACCACAACTTCCTTGATTTTATTCTTCAAATAGTTTTTGTCTTCATTTCTTCATGTAAGATTTTACCTTCTAACGTTTTGTGTCTTCGTGCATCATACACCATTTTTGTACCGATAAAAATATATGCATCCCTATTCTACCCTAAAAAAGTATTAATTTATATTTTTTCCTATATTTTAAAGTCTGTCTAACATCAAACACACACAAAATTAATCAGCTTGCTTCATAGCTCTATCACATAGTTATCTATGTTCTCTCACTGAAACGAGATGAAAATAATCCTACCTTGAATCTAAGTCTATTAGGGGAAGGTTAAGCTTTGGGAAAACTATGTACCTATGTGACTAGGACCCAACCCTTTCATTTGTCCTTCAATGCATTTGGGTCAAGCGATTAATAAACAATATTTTTGTAAGCACTCCTGTGAAAGATATCCTGTATTATTCGACAATCTCTAATATTTCTAATTACATTATAACTAATGTAATCTTATTCCATTTTACGCGTTAGCCTCTACCATTGGGTTTGACCGTAGGAACTAAATAACAAATAAAGTATGTAAGGACTTGTTACCGAAAAATATTTATAATTTTCCTTTCATTTAAATTTTCTAAATTTCTGCATCTAAGAAGATTAATTATGATGATGTAGAAACTCCATCTGAAAAAAAAAATAAATATGAAACAGGAGTTTGAACTACAAATCAACTTTGCATCGCAGAATTTGACCATCGAACAACTATCTAAACAACTTAGTTACATAGGCTTACGGTTGTATGCATACACATATTGAACCAAAGGGGAAATTATTTCACGTTTCAGTTGAATAGTTACTCAGACCAATAAACTCATCTTATACATCATAACAGCGTCGACTCGAAAACCCTTCAACCAAATGATTTTTCGATCAGTCGACCAATTCTATCATTTACAAACTATGGTTGAAATCAAATCAAAAATCATAATAATTGCTATTACTAGCACACCCATGGTATTAATCATTCCGTCAGACGTAGGTTACTCCCCCATGAACCTCTCAACTTACACTAATTAGTCAAACCTCTCTTGAACTGCTTTAGCCTCAGACAAAGCCATCTCTCTTTAAATAACCAATGCCTATTAGAACCATTTCGATTATACGATATTCCCTTCTCATTCTGGCTAATCATCTCCCCATGGCCCCCGTGATCGCCTTATAGTCTCTTCCTCCGATAATATTGAGTTATTTCGATGTTATTGCTTTTGTTTTTCTCTAACCTCGTAGTACAAGACATTGTGTGTTAGACTGCGGGACTTGCACATCACATGCTAAAACCACGATTCAAATTCATGGTCCATTCACATGCATAGTGTGTCATACATTTTACCATTCTTATTCTCAATTGCTTGTCATTTAATTTAATTAGTTTATTTTCTAAATCATTCTCTTATATTATTTTCACGCACTCATTATCTTCATTATCAATGGAATAGCCAAGGTGGATCATAGACAGTTACACCAAAGTTAATTGAGCTTGAACACCATCTCCAGTGGGGTATCAAGAAAATCATCATGAGGATCAAATCCCCTTTGTTCTTGATTTGCCCTAGTTAGTCCACATTAATCGACTAACATTTTTGCCAGTTGAATGATTGCACTAGCAGTTAGACAATGCTCTATGTAGTAGTCGGCCGAATATCTTACTCACCAGACTGAATAGTCAGCCGAATATCTTGCTCGGCGGACTGATCAACCAACCAGCCGGCTGATGCTATCTATAAAACAAATGATCCACCTCCAGTAGTAGATGAAACCCCAACTACTCGATCAATATCATTGCAATGTTGATTAACGCAATGTATGTTATTGTTATGTGCATTTTTATTACATTTCTTTATTTCTTATTATGTAATTTATTCCCCTTGATATTAAAACTTGTAATCCTTATACATTTGCATACTTCTATTGATTTAACCTCAGCTGCATTTATTTGACAGTTTTTTTGCATTATCCTCCACTCTCCACTCTTATATTCCTTTGCATATTAACTCTTGCTTGTCTTTTAATTATTTCATGCACTTAATCATACTTATAAAAAAAGTACCACTGTCTCCTGATTTCCTTAGAATTGAGTTGACAAGTATTACACGTTATCATTACGCAAAACATTTTAAATCTGTATTCAATTTAAGCCATATTCTTCAATCGAAGTTATATGATTTTATTCGTTGTAATCATAAGAGTCTTTCTGATTGACCCTCTTACTCACCTCTATGCGCTTAACCCAGATATTAGGATTTATAAATATTATTTGAATATTTCCGGATTCTTATGTTCACTATGACACACTAAAACGAACATCTTCACCAAGGTCGTCCTACCAAGAACAAGTAGTAAATCACAAGGGGGATATTCATTCGAGGAATGAGGAGGGATATCCCACCTTGTTCCTCCAACTTCTTATCCCCCGTAGACGGTCAACATTTTGATCTTGAAATCAAGATAAGGGATAAGGATTCCGTCATATCCTCCATCATCGACCTCTCCACCAAAAAAATACGAATAACTACCACTTACAATCTTTTCTAACATAAACCCCTTATCCCTCCTTATTCTCTCCCTCCTATCGAACAAAGAATAGTAAATAACTATTACTTATCCTCCTTATCCGCTCCCTCTAAAAGAACAGAAACAATGTCTTATCCCTCTGTATCCTTCCTTATCCCTTATCTCCTATTACCTAACCGAATGGCCCCTGAGGGAGCTTTGCTCCCAACCTCGCATTGTCATGGATGGAAGTCTTTAAACACCCGCAATCGTCCTCTTGGAGAGGAGGTTGGTATCTTAGAAAGAGGATACAAGAACACATCCAATCATGACACATGTGTGGATCCCTCATTAGAAAGAAGCGTAAATGATCGAAAAGATGGAGAGAGTGGAGGATATTTTCTCTTTTGTTGGAGTAGCCTTCATTTTAATCATTTCTCGCGGCCAATCTTGTTCCCATAGAAATAACTACATGACCTAGAGTAGTGAGTCACATATTAGGATGAAGAAATGTTTTACGTAGCAATGGTGTTCGCCTTTACTTAGCATCCTCGTACTTTGTCTGCTAAGAAAGCAGTGTTTCAAATGTTGCAAAATTTCGTCAAAATTTTGATTTCGACAATCACCGAAACTGAAATCAAAATCTCAGTTGGACCCTTCCTTTACAAATGTAGGCTGAAATTGGCGAAATTCGACGAAATTTCAAAATTATTTTGTTTTTTGCCATCTCGAAATGAAATCGAAATCAAGATTTAAAACCTTGAAAGGAAGCTAGAGGATCATATGTACGAGAGGGTCATTTCATACTCCAACTTTAACAGATCGCGGATGATATGGTGGCCCTCCTGGTTAGTATGCTTAATATGTGACTCACTACTCTAGGTCATGTAGTTATTTCTATGGGAACAAGATTGGCCGCGAGAAATGATTAAAATGAAGGCTACTCCAACAAAAGAGAAAATATCCTCCACCCTCTCCATCTTTTCGATCATTTACGCTTCTTTCTAATGAGGGATCCACACATGTGTCATGATTGGATGTGTTCTTGTATCCTCTTTTCTAACTACTCTACTTTAACAGATCGCGGATGATATGGTGGCCCTTATCTCAAGGAGGATTTGAGGGAGGAGGGATAAGGGATAAGGGATATGTGTCATGATAATAAGGAGGGATAAGGGATAAGGATTCCGTCATATCCTCCATCATCGACCTCTCCACCAAAAAAATACGAATAACTACCACTTACAATCTTTTCTAACATAAACCCCTTATCCCTCCTTATTATCAAAAAAGTTGATGGGTCATTTCATACTCCAACTTTAACAGATCGCGGATGATATGGTGGCCCTTATCTCAAGGAGGATTTGAGGGAGGAGGGGAGTATCCCTAATATGTGACTCACTACTCTAGGTCATGTAGTTATTTCTATGGGAACAAGATTGGCCGCGAGAAATGATTAAAATGAAGGCTACTCCAACAAAAGAGAAATATCCTCCACCCTCTCCATCTTTTCGATCATTTACGCTTCTTTCTAATGAGGGATCCACACATGTGTCATGATTGGATGTGTTCTTGTATCCTCTTTCTAAGATACCAACCTCCTCTCCAAGAGGACGATTGCGGGTGTTTAAAGACTTCCATCCATGACAATGCGAGGTTGGGAGCAAAGCTCCCTCAGGGGCCATTCGGTTAGGTAATAGGAGATAAGGGATAAGGAAGGATACAGAGGGATAAGACATTGTTTCTGTTCTTTTAGAGGGAGCGGATAAGGAGGATAAGTAATAGTTATTTACTATTCTTTGTTCGATAGGAGGGAGAGAATAAGGAGGGATAAGGGGTTTATGTTAGAAAAGATTGTAAGTGGTAGTTATTCGTATTTTTTTGGTGGAGAGGTCGATGATGGAGGATATGACGGAATCCTTGTACGTTTGCCTAATGATTTGGATTTGAGGGAGGAGGGGAGCATGGCAAGGTGGTCATCAAAATCGTGGTAAACTATCGTGGCATGTTTTAGTCTGACCAAATCGTTTTACCAATATTCCACGAAACATGTATCTATTGGACATCAAATAAGTTGTCATGTTAGCATGGTTGACATAGAGGGGAAGAGATTCCCTTTTTACCTCCTCGATGAGCTCATGTAAGTGCCTCGAGCCAAGGAAAGCAAACTTCGTGTACGACTGCAAAAGGGAACTTAGATCCTACCTTGGAGTCTTGGACACCTACCCCTTGGGGTTTTATCCACTTTAAGGATCACTATACCATCATAAATTTGTAAAATGTGGTGTCGCCCCCTTGAGAGTGGCTTTTGGCATATGCCATTTGTAGAGAATTAGTTCTTCCTCATCTTATGAGGTTGAATGAAGACAACTATCACCAACTAACTTTGCACATTGTGCTTCCATTAAATCGTATTGCTCACATCTACAGTCAAAAGTAGTCAAAACTCGCTATGTGGAAGCTCAAAAAAGAAATGAGACAAACATATGTAGGAATTAATTCTGCCAAAATGGCCAAGAAGAATCCCAAGCTCTAGGACCCTACACCACAAGATGCCTTCTCGGAAACATCCCTCCTTGTATCATATAAAAGGAGGATAACCCTACCTTTTAAGGACTAATTCATGTGTGTGCTAGAATTAACCTTGTGCTACTTAAGATTGAAGATCATGTATACCCTTCGAGAGCTCATCCTTTTTAACCCTATAAAGGAATATGGGTATGAAGAACTTTCCATGTGTCATAATGCAAGTTTGAGAGCCAAGTTTTCGTAAGACATACACCCGTTCAAGGGTACAACCTAGTAAAAATCATAATGTTTCTCGATTTTGCATAAGTGAGATTGAAGCACCTACCAAGGATTCACCCTCTCCTTCCATCATCAATGTTTATTTTCCCTTTTAGTCCCATTGAAAAATTTATAATTCCTTCCCTTAGAAGGATACCAAAGTCCCAACTGTGGATGTATTCTTTTTTTCATTAAATTCTTTTCATTTGTACCCTTGCAAAATATTGCAATAACACTTAATATCTTTAGATCTCTCATATTTATCCAATGACTCTGATCAATCGTCAAAATTCACATCTTCACCCTCGTTGAAACTTAATGATAGAGATGAGCACGTACATGTAGAAGGTTATACTGTAAAGACAAAAAAAAGTAAGAACATATAAATATAATATTTTGCAGAGACACAACACACAAGGTTAGGTCCGATTCTTTTGTTGACATGGTTCGTATATTGTGGGGTTAAGGTTGGATCCGGGTTCGTACATTGCAGCCTCTTCCCAACTTTCTATAACATAATCTTATGCTTTAATCCTAAGACTAGACTAGTCCATTTTATACACTTTTTTACTTTGTTTGAAATTTACATTGGAAAATTTACTAACAAAAAATATTTAAATATTTTTCAGAGATAAAATTGGGTATTTAAATTAAGAAAAGGGAAAGTACCAGAGCACACGGAAGCCAATGTAAAGATAATCATACCTCCGCAGCTAAAAAGTTGTCCAGGCCGCTAAAGTCGATCCTGGGGTTTACCGCTGCGAGCTTCATTGACAGGAACTGCAAAGGTGCAAAAGAAACATATAACAACGTGCCAGATATAGTATAAGCCCCATTTGTGCTTAATTTGAGGAAGAATGAATGCTACGGCTGCCAGAAAGACCCGCGTGGCTTCCCCATCATCTAATTTCTTAGGACTACGAAAGACTCGGAGAAGGAGAGAGAGAGAGCGAAAATATGGTACCTCGACCTGTCGCTGCAGAGATTGTACGTGGTTGATGATCTCGTCCAGCACAAGTGCCGTACCCGAGATCTGCATCCAGAAAACAAAAGTTGGAAAAAAATCCCATCACTTTTTACTATACTAGTCAAACAAAAAGTTCCCTGCACGCTGCTAAAAAAGGCTAGATCTTTTACCAATTCCAAGGTTTACAATCTCGAGGATTGCGTGTGATATCAAGTAATTTATGTATAGGAAAGTTCATCGATCTTCATCCTAATCTATGTAGAAATAAAATCGTTTTCGAAGGGGATGTATGGTGATGGGGAAATATGACAAAATTGCCAACTACCTCTTTCTATCCGATATTAATTATCATTAAAAAAGGGGAACAAAAGGGCGCCAGCTAGCATGTAAAGATTCCGTAGAAAAAAGATTGTGTACGGCTTCAAAAATATGTGAAAATTACAAAGAGTGCTAACCCAAGATATTGAGGAAGGATTTGCATTTAATCCTCTCGGGGATGAATTCAGCTGAATAAAATATCGTAGAAATGGAAACAAATTTGCGTTCATTTATTTTTGGTTGCTTGTGTTTTCTGCAAAAATAGGGGAATTCCCTAAATTCTATTCCTTAAGGCAGGAAACATGAGAATGAATTCATAAAGAATTTAGAAAAAAATAAAATCTTTTGTTGTCACCAATAAAAAAATATATTTGGAATCTTCTCGAGGCCAAAGAGAATTTGTGTTGCTCTCTTTTTCAGTAAAGAGCAATTATTCTTAAATAGGTTTGGACTATGTTATCTCTTGGATTAAAAGCACATTGCTCAACTACTACATTTAAGCGGATTATATTTTCCTCTCTTACTTACAGTTCTTCTCAAAGGTAACAGCTTTCTTTTGATATTTTGTCGAGACGTAGAGTCATCACAAAATCAATAAATTACTCAAAGAAAAAATTAAATAGACCCTTTTCTCAAGGTGGACTAAATATTTTTTTGATAATAAAACCAGAAGCATATGTGATTTAATCCTAATGTGCAGATAGTGTTCTCCCCTATTAACTTTCATCTAAGACTTCAAACTTAAGTTGATTACGCTGGCCAATAAAGGACATCTCCATCTACCCTAAAGAAAAAAATATACTGCAAATATACTTTTTAATATCAATTATGCCCTTACTTTACTTTAATAGAAGGATAAAACTGTGAATTTCGCAAGAAGGTAGGGGGTCACAACTGATATTCCAAAAAAGGAAAGGCATAGCTGATATTGTAATATCTTGAAGGGCACAACTGATAGAAACATTTTTAAATATGTAATGTAAATATATATAACCAATATTTATTCTTTGCACCAATCAATATTTATCAGTTGATTTCTTTTTATTTTTGAGGTAATTAATCGAAAGATATAAAATCTATTATCTATATATTTACCTAAATATGTGCTGAAAATAATTATATGTTGAGAAATTGTTTTCTCCCACATATATTACCCATCATTTAGTTCTAATGTTACGTGTGGTTACAAACTCTTGAAAAACTAATTCTATCAATCTTTTTGTATGGGTGGCTCCACTTTTAGATGACCATTTCCACCTTAATGTCATTCGTAATTTTTCAGCCTAGACCAGAGCTGATACTCAAGAATGCTAGCCCCAACAACTTATTTGATTAGGATCTAATTCGATGGATTTGATAACCAAATAAAATATTTGCATCCTAGTTGTTAAGTACTTGTACTCATAAATGCAATCAACATCTTGAGAGTATTTGATAAGGTAGTACTTTGAGGTGATATAGCTTCAATCTGTTCTTGATTTCCTCATCACAAATGTGTCTATGACACCCAAACATATTCACATATTGAAGGCAATAGAGTGGGAGGGGATTCGAGACCGAAAATACTTCTTAAAATACTACTTAACCAAGCCCCAGAAGTTAAAAATGAATTTATGCACAATTACAAATCCACCGCAGAGACAAAGCAAACATCTAGAATGGGCTTCAAGGATTGTAGGAATTCAAGAAAGGGATGACAAGAATTAGATGACTTCATTGGTTTATAAAATTGCAATCAGAGTTGAATAATAGTGATCAAATAGAGAAGGGGACGCTGGGCAAAAGTGTAGGCCATCGAATAAAGGGGGATTCAAGTGTGATGGAAAATTTTATTTGCTTAGCAATTACAAAAATGCCAATAACGTCTTTGCATGAAAGAAGTCAGGCATCACCTCACCCCGTTCCAAATGGGCCCTGTAAGGTAGGAATGAATGTATGAAAGAAGGATACGCAAACGTAATTTTGCCATAAAATTGTAGTCTCTGATGACAGGCCCCTCATTTTTGGGAGTGGGGAAAGGGCAAGGATAGGAGGACTCCTTGAAAATTGCAAGCAATCCCCACCACCATTGGTCTGGTTCGGTAGGCCTTTGTCGGGCAGCAGTAGATTAGCTGGGAGGGTAGAGAGAGGGAGGGGAGGGGAGGACCAAAGCAAGGCAAAGCGAAAAGCAACAAGACCATACCCACCCACACACATTAAACCGTGTACGGGAGGACTTGTCCCCCCCCAAATCTCACGGGATTCCCATCAACAAGTTGCAACAAATCTCCACCCGATGGGTTCCAGGTGGGGGAATTTACTGCTTCAAATCCTGACCGCCCATTTTTCAGAACCGGCACCACCCTTGGGATTCTATGAATTTACCAATTCTGCCCCTTGATTTACCTCATTTGGAAGTGGGAGGAAGGGGGCACCCTCTCACAGCGAGGCTGAAAATGACTTGACCGTGTGGAAAAGGTGCCTTTCCAACGAGCCTTTTGGGGGAAACAACCTTTCACCTTGACAATGGTAAATTTCTCTTCACCATTCGACAACACTACTAAAATCACAGTCAAAATTAACCTTTTCTTCTGGCGGTTAGGTGGAATTCAACCCGCAAATGTAGTCTAATCACACGATATTTGTCCTTTTTAGCTACTAGCTACTTCTGTCCAGTTTTTGGGATATTCGAGCATAATACTTCTTGTGTGGCAATTTACCTACATGTCACTAGAAAGTTCGGCTTTAAACATGCATATAAAAAATATCAGATGGATTTTCTAGGTGGGATACTGACCCTAGATATAAACTTAAGAATAATTTATATGATGATAGAGAGAGATAGAGAACCTTGCTGCAGCCAGGGACCAACTCCTGGAGAAGTTTCATCCGGGCATTGATCTTTTCCCTCCTTGCCTGAAAGAGAACAGTTGAAATTATCAATTGAGTTCGGAACTCCATTTTTTTCTCTGGCAATATGAGATTTCTTCCAATGCTATTATAGAGTTTTAATAGCTTACTCTCTCGGCTAAGCTGTGACTATCAGTCGCCTGCCCTCGGCGAGCCCTGACATGTACATACGGGAGCTTCTCGCTATCGCCACCCTTGCCATCTCCTTCCTCTTCACTGCTTTTATTTTTCTTCACGCTGCTTGATTTCACCTAGTGCCACAATAAGGCAATCTCAGGCATTGTGCTTTTTCTAATTGAAACATGTGAGATACAAGTAGATGCCTTGCTTGCACCCAAATCAAGTTAGCAGCCAAATTGATGATGCCGGTAGTTTTATCTATAAACGTTATACTTCTTAGGAACCCAAGAATCGCATGCTTCACCCAGACGATTCCGAGAAAAGGTCCCAATCCCACTTTCGTGGGATGCAATTCTACTAAAACGATTCGAGAATTTTTCCTAATTATCCGAGTGTGGAGTAATTAATGTGAGACTATTGGAGAATATACATACATATATATATATATATATATATATATATATATATATATATATATATATACACACAACACACACACAAACACAAATGGCTTGTGTGAGGAACGTGCTTGAATTCCAATAGTCGAATGCCACATGCCCAATTAAGACCTCCAACAAAAGTATATCACCTTTTTTCCCGGATTAACTTGCAATTTCCACCACTAGAAAGTCGATGAAAAATAGCTTGATATTATGACAAGCTAAACTACAATATATGCAGACTTTTCTAAGTTGCTGTTCAGAATTTAGGTATTGATACACAATCTAGGAGGTGCAACGCAGAGTCGTCGCAGACTCTACGTGCATTTTTTATAAAGTAATGACGACTATCGTAAAACAAAAAAGATTTTAGACTAGTAATTGAGCTCCATCAGGAAAAGTTTAAAAATAAGATTGCAGTAAAATTTCATTCACATCCTCCTTACTTTCTTCACTTACTCGTCATTAATAAACAAATATAAAATTCGAGGTTAATAAATGACATTTGAAACTCGCTAAGTCAAGTAATAAATAATCGGTGCATTACCACATCAAAACTTTTCGGCAAAATTAACTATTGCTGCTCCACCATCAGACCGACGACTAGAATAACGCCAAAATCTCATTTTCAATTACTCCATAATTAGATAATAAAGAAAACTTTTCAATATTCTCGAAAACATCTTCTCCCCTCGGAATTATAATTTAAGAAAAGCAGCATTCATTTTTAATTATATCGAAAAATATGTGCGATGAAACGAAAGCAACGGAGAATATCTCCTCGGCGGAGGATTCCCCGATTTCGCAATAACAAATCCGGCAAATTCCCTCACATCCGCGCATTTGCCTTTCCCCAAATCCCTACAAGAGACAAAAATCGCAATCAAAACCCCCATCCGCAACAGAGAAAGCCTCACCTTCTTCTCCGTTTCCTTCCTCTTCCCCGCCGGCCGCCGGCACGCCGCCGACCTGGCCCTGCTCCCAGAGACCTCCCCAGCATTCTCCGCGTCCGAGTCCTCGGGTTCATTCTTCACACCAGCCGCCGCGAACACCGCCGACCCGCTGCCGAGGAGCTCCGCCGCCTGGTGCGGCGCGAGCCCCAGCAGCGCCGTGAAGGAGCTCCCCCCGCCTGCCGCCTCCGCCGGATCGAGCGCGGAACCGCCTCCGCCGGCTCCGTCGAGCTCGTCCCGCATTAGGCTCCGGATCTCCTCGTGGAATCGGATGGTCTCGGCGATCTCGATAGCGTAGGAGTGCTCCATCGATGGAGAGGGTCGGGAATTGGGAGGGGGAGAAGCCACCGCTCTAGAGTTTATATAATGAGGGGAGAGGGGCGAGTGTGGTTTGGTTGCTCTCTCTTTCTCTATCTAAGTGTATGTGTGTGGGTGGTGATGTGGTTATTATGTTTTTCTCTCTCTGTGGTGGTGGAGGTGGGGGGAGTGTCAGGGGCTGAGATTTTACCGGGAATGGCCGCTGGGGGAAAGCAACGTTACCTCGCTCTGTGAAACAGTGTACCAAAGCGGGGATGGGGGTGCGAGATGAGAGGGGTCAAATGGTCCCCCGAGTACTCCGAAGATGAGTGTTTTTTTCGGGGGTGATATTGCAAAATGCCCATGCGTATGTCAGTGTGTGCTTGTTTTTTTTTTAAATTAATTCTTGGGGATTTGAGTGATTGGTGGAGGTGACAGGGTGGAGTTGGACTTGGCTGGTGGTTGGTTGGTTGGGGCCTTCGGCCCTTTGTGGTTTGGGAAAGAAACAAGGATCCTCTCTACATGTTATCTTGCTTATTTTTTAATCAGCAAGCGTGAATAGATGATAAGATGGTACAAGGTTTTAAAAATGGAATCGGTCGTTTGAACAAGGTAAATTAAAAATCGGAGGAAAAATGATCCAACCTTCCGATTTTAATTTACAAAATAAAATTCAATCAAAATCCGGTTGGACCGTTTAAATCCAGTTGAATCAATTGAAGTAAACCATCGGTTCAACCATCCATTTTTTGACAAAATAATCATTTCCAATAAATTAACAAAACTTTCTCAGAAATATTCATAATCAGGTCTCATTTTAACCCATAGTATAGCACACCTTTATCTCTTTTCTTTCTTATGTATCAATGACTCATTATCGCTTGTCCCTTCCTGTCACGTGAGCATTGCCTCTCTCTTCTCACATTGTGTATGAGGTTGTCCATTTATAACAATAACAAACGAAGAAAACGTTGTCATAGTCATACTATGATAAGCAATAAATTAACATCACTTTTCGTTAATTAGATTTTAAATAGTTTTAAAATTATTAATTTTTTACATCACATATATGTATTTATATAAATTTTAGGAAATATGATTATTATGCCCTTTCGAGTTTTTTTAAGAACATTTATACCCATAACTTTTAAGCAATTTCACTTATGCTTCTATATTTTCTATAAAAAAAATCACAATATCATCCTTATGTTGTTATAAAATGGGAGCACAAGTGTACTAAAGGCCAGTACTATTGATTTTGAAAAAATATATGGGACACATGCAATTGTATTAAAAATAGAGGTATAAGTGTTATTGGAAAAACTTAGAAGGACAAGAGAAAACAAATCCTCGAAAGATATGATGTAGCATTTTTTGTATTTATTTGTATGATGTACCGATCTAACGCGGTCCGACACAATTGAACTGTACGAACCAAACCAACAATACAACGATTCGGTCTTTTTCAATTTTTTTGAACTGCTGACTGATGAATCCACATTTCATCATCTTTATTCTATCATTTTGGCCTCAAAAACCCTAACAAATGCGTGTAAATAGCATTAAAACCATCATCTTAGCATTCATGCATCTGCATATAATTAGTGTATAAAATACTGTAATTAAAGCCAAAATTATAGAATAAATAAAAGAAAAAGAATAAAATATTGTAAATATTTTATGACCCGAAACCCTGAGACCTAGGCATCTTGATGAATAGGTCGACAAGGAATAAAGTAGGGGGAGATAAGGGTCAGATACAGTATAAATACCTATACTTTTTAATTCATTCTTTATTCATTTTGGGACCTATTTTTGGTTCCACTTTTTGTACCTCAAATCAAGAAACTTTGTACATGAAAGATGTAGATAATTAAATATAGAAAAATAAAAATTAATTTCACTGAAAAATAATGTACAAATAAAAAGTTATGGTCTGAATAAAAATCCAGAATCCCAACTTCCCAGACCCGTATCTCACAACTGAAAACTCCAAATGCAGCAAACTCACCTTTAATTGTATATAGAATAAAATAAGCTATTTAATGGCGGTGGTCTCGCATTTTGTGGAGCTACGGTTTGAAAGTTGAGTTTTGGACCCACATTGTATACATGTACAGATTAAAATATTCAATTTATTATTTATTCATTATTTTTATAATTTTATATTTTTATAATTTTGTAAATATTACTTGTAATATATATGTATATTAAAATCAGAATAAAAACTTAAATAAAATACAAAATAAAAATATATGTATATAAAATACACAAGTATTATACCTACATACATACCTAGATAACACATACTTAGATTTTATTAAACATACAAATCAAACCATAAAAAATAAAATAAATATATATTTAGGTGTATAAAAGTATCTTATAATTTTATAAAATAATAAACAAAATTAAATAAATTAAAATCACAAAATAAAAATAAAAGAATAAATTATATAGATATTATACCTATAAAGGGTATAAAAGTAAACTTGTAAAGATATACCTCATAAAAATAAATAAAAATCACTATAAAATACTTCATAAAATAGTGAATATTTTTTATTTAATAACCCAAAATTAAATAATTCATCTTCTATTTTTAAATAATTTTACAAAACATTTTCCCAGGGTTTTTCCTGGTTGGTCCACGTGGACCAACCGGGAGGGTCCGAGAGTTGACTGGTGGGTCAACTCTCTGACCCGCCCCATGTGGATCTGTCAGCCGTGGTTTTTCCCTCGATTCGCCCGATTTTTTGAGCTCGAACCTTTCATCCTTTCATGTCGCGCTCTTCTTGACTTTTCATCCTCTAGGATCGAGGATGCTCGCCCTATGTTATTCTCGGGCTGTGGATCGCTTCTGCGCCTTGTGCGCATCGTTCTATGGGCCCTGTCCGTCAACCCAATAAAAGGGAAGCCTTGACTTCCATTCAAATTTGAACCCCATTCCTTGGTCTTTCGTCCCGAATTCATCCCGTCGTGACTCCCTGGAGGTGACAGCTCCAGCTTGGCGTCTTCCAGGTAGCGGAGCGACGAGATTTGGGCGTTCCATCAACCTCCGGCCAACCCCCCCCCGTCGAGGTACCTTTAACCTCGGGCCCCGGGCCCTTGAGGTGTTTGTTTCCCCTTAACTTTTATCGCATTCATTTCACCATAGTCTTAGGATCAAAAACCCTATATAAATCACCACGTTCATCGATCAAATCGCATCTTCAACCCACCTCGCTGGTGCGCATCTCCGGCCAGTCACCATCGCACTATCCCTCGCTGCCATTCATCCTCCACGGAGTCCAGGCATTTCGCCCTGGACTCTATCATCTTTTTCCTGTAGGTTTTCACGAACAAGGAAGAGCTGGAGGCTCATTTTGCGCGCTGCCGGAGATACCTGGAGCCACATTGCTCCTCCGCCTCCGCCAGCATGCTCTGGTCCACGCCGGAGCTTTTGGGAGCCGCCAGCATCTAGAGGACCCCCGCAGGAGGCATCGGGACCATTTTGAGGCACTCAGGACCGCCGGAGAGAAGAGCCATCACCGGAGGAAGGTCGCCACGGCGGACCTTCTTCCTTGTTCGTCCACCACTCACCTCTGTCGTCGGATCATCAAGGATCCCCAGAAGTAAAGGAGCCGTCCGATCTGCGCACCCACGACCGTCAGATTTGTCTAGATCCATCTAATACAGCCCGTCCACACACGAACCGTCATCGTGCACCCCTGCGCTGCCACGTGGATAAGTGGCTCGGGCCACACCGTTGGATCTCGCACGTCCGCTGACCGTCGGATTGGTGCCACGTGTCATCAACGTCCATCCGCTGTTGGATCCGCCCCGCGAGGGTATTTTGCGTTCAAACCCTCGCGACTTTTTGTATTTAAATATTAGTATTAAAACTTTCATCTGCCATTTAAAAACTTTTGTAAAATTTATAATTAGGCCCCGTTGCTTTGCAATATATCATTTAGGTCCTCGGCCACATCAAGTGAGGTGCGAGGCTTTTTGCAGCGAGGCCCTCGGCCGTTTGTTTATTTCGTCTAGGAACAGGAACTATTGTATAAAAAGTAAAAGTTTTGGTAATTTTGCATGTAAGCCCTCGGGCATTTGGAAAATTGCAACTAGGTCCTTCCCAAGCGCGTGCTAGTCATGCGCCCTGGTGGACATTTTGTAAGGATACCCCTACGGGTCCTATATTTTGTAATTGGTCTAGAAACTATTTTATTCAGTGTATATTTTGTGGAAAATTTGTATGCGTGCCCCTTGATGTTTTGATATTTGCACTTATACCCCTGCTAGGCTTAGTTATTTTTGCTTGCTTGCTCTATTTATTTCATGCATCATTTTAACTCCAAAAATTACCAAAAAAATCACATAGGCTCCTGTTAACTTGCACTTCCACACCATATTTTTGCATTACATTTTTGTTGCATTTTAATATTTATTAAAAATAAAAAACAAGCATTTTCAGTACTGTCTATCTTAGAAAATACCAAAAAAATTTAAAAACCCTAGAAAAATTCCAAAAAAATCACCTATTGTGTATTTTAGTCTATTTTAGTGTCAGTCCAAAAACCACTAAAAAATTCAAAAGAAAAACCTTAAAAATTAGAAAACACCTAAAACTTCAAAAAAATCTAAAAAAATTATAGAAAAACTCCAACAAAATGCAAACTCAGGTTCTGTAGGTTCCCCATTTTATTCCCTTTATTTTAAAATTAATTTGGAAAAATTTTGATATCAGTTGGTATTTTTCATTCCCATTTTACGTTCGGTCAGTGATTTATTCACTGTTTCCTTTATTTCAGCTTTTAAAAATACCAAAAAGATTCTGAAAAATACCCAAAATTCACAAAAATAGTGAAAAATTATGAAAAGACCAAAAATATTTTATTCCTGAATTTTTGAGCATTTTTACATATTTTTATAAATATTCTATCCCCTCTTTTCTTATATAGTTTATATATTCCAATATTGAAAAAGAAAATAAATAAATATATATAAATCAGAAAATTAAAATCAAAATACAAAATTAAAAATTAAATCAAAAAAATAAAAACTTAGAAAAACATTTGCATTGCATTTTGTAGACAATACATCACATTCACACACACACACACACTTGTGGATCTATCCTGCCTTGCTCCCTGTGTTCGAACTCTCTACGTACTTGCATCTTTACATCTTTTATGTAGAGTTAAAAATAAATTTTAACTTTACATTTGTTTGTCATTTCTTGATATTTATAGTGTGGGTTAATTGTTGATTTTAGTCCAGGATTCATTGCGAGTCACCACAGCGATGGTTGTCTCCATCTTGTGTGAGACACTATTTAGACCCCGTGAATTTTGGCTAAATCAAATGGCGCCGTTGCCGGGGAGCAACAGCGAGTAGATCACATTTGTTGTTTGATTGTGTTTGTTTGTTTCCATTATTGCTTCATTTGTCTCTCTTCTATTTTTGATATATATTGTTGAGCTTTCTGACCATCTCTTATCTTGTCTTCTTGCGAGGGACTGCGAAGCGAGGCGGATCGCCTAGGGGATCCGGTGCAGCCTTGGGAAGCAGAGTCAGCTCTTCTTAGCCCAGCCGAGAGGAGAGAGCAGGAAGAGTGAGAGAGAGAGAGAGTGTGCTAGGTAGTTTGCATTTTCTTTTGAGAGAGAGAGAGAGACTATTAATTTGTAATAATACAGGGACTTGGACTCTCAGACACTTCAAGGCCCAACTTCCAGGTGTTTGTTCACCTGGGGGCCCACCGCGGTTTTCTTCGTGTTTTCCGCAGTCATTTTCCGATTTTGTTTTCCTTTTTCATTTCTTTTGTGGATTGAGCCCTTAGTTCTAGGCTTTTGCTTGATCGATTAGATTAGGTCCAAACACCCTAATTATCATTGTATGTACCTATAGATCATATTTGGACTTAGTCTAATTAAATAGTTAATCACTAATCTTTGATCTGTCGCGCTGCGAGCTCATCCCGTCAAGCGCTTCTCCTGGACTCGATGTGTCGAGAGGAGGAGGGGTGAGCCTAGACCGGACTTTAGGATTGGAGTTTGGTGGTTGACTTATGCTTCTTCACGTAGCAATTGCCTGCTTAGGACGATTTCCGCTTGCATATCGGCATATAGCTTAGGTTTACAAATTTCTGCTTTGCATCCCGCATGGAGAGAGCTGGGATTCACTGTAAGTCATCTATCTTTGCATCCATCATTTAGGCACAAAGGTGAGATTTCCATCTTGGTGCCGACTTGCACGGCTTTTCCGACTCTTTTCTCCCTCTATTTTTGGACAAAGTAGGAATCAAAGAAAATACAAAATCGTTAGGCGCTTGTTTGAATCTACTCAAAAGAAGCGATAACACCAAAAAAATTAAAAAAGGGACTGCTAAGAAAACTTTGACCTAAATAGAATTGGTAATTGGACTCATTGATTGGGGAGAGTAACACCCTCACTTGTCTTCAGGTTGCAATGAGAAGGTCTCCTTCCAAGTGAGTTGAGTGCTTCGTAAGGATTAGAGCCAAAAACCCGGCTTTGTGGCTGCCTTGTGTATCGCTTGGATTTCCGAAGTATTGGCGCTACTATCGTACGTAGGCGAGTAGGACTTGGTCACCATTGGTGACTCACTATTGTGTGAGCATCGACCTTGTCCGAAGTACAGAGCATAGGCCACGCCTTCACGGGTGTGTCTGTCTCACCGTCTGCGTCCGAGTAGGATCTTGCACGCTCACGGGTGATTCCGTTGCGAGCGAGGTCCGAAGTATCAGTTTCGCCTATCGGCTTCCTCCCTCTTCTTCTTTAGCTGAGTAGGGATCCAGGAAGGGTTACAAGGACCTTAAAAAGCATAGGCTACAGGTTACACAGGAGGAGGACAAGTACGGGAATACTTTTCCGGCAGTACTCTCTCTCCTTTAGGCGTAGCGCTCTAAGGACTCGTTGAAAGATTAATTCCTGAATTCAAGCTAAAATTGACAAAGATAAAAGCCGAACCTTCACAGCTTCATGTGTTGAGTTGGTGAATCCCCTTGAATTGTGTTTGATTGCTAGTCGATTTTAGGTCAAGATTAAAAACACAGCATAATTGTGTGCAATTTTGCTTCTCCCTTCTTTCTTCTTCATTTCTCGACCTTGCTCTTATCAATAATCAAGATGATGGGACGGAGGTCTCTTAGGCCGACCTTGTCGGCACCGTTATCCAGCACTCCTCCCTATTCATCTAGGACGACCTCGGAGAGTCCAGACCCACTCTCCGAGCCTGAGTTCACATCCACCCTGTTCCCCCTTGATGGTCGCCCCGCACCCTATGTTAATTCAAGCAAATTAATTGTCCAAATTAATTAGATGTGTTCGTTGCAGTCGGATATGAGAGGGCTAATCAAAAACCACTATTAATTAATGTCAAGTTAATCTCTAGCGTTGATTTTTTTACTTGGTGAAGTCCAAGGTCGACCTCAGGGAGGAAACTGTCTCCTTAGGTAAATTTTTAGCAAATTTCCAAGTGTATGATTTTTCATGGAATTATTTTTTTTTGGTCTTTTTTTTTAATTTCTATGCAGGACACATGCAACAAGCAAGCCAATTCTAAGTTAAATCAATTAAGATATCAAATGAAGTCCAAAAATTATGAAAATTGGACAGATGATGAATTATGGTAAAAATAAGCTACCCTAATTTTTTTTGAATTTTTAGACACTATATCAATTTACTGTGAATTAAACATGCAGGCAGGCTGATTTTCAATAATTTATTTTTAATAAATATCAAATCACATCTTTTTCAGGAAATAAAATTATCCTAAATAGATCTAATGATGAGGAATCTAGGAAAATTGACATACCTAAATTTTAATGTGAAATGAACCTATTAAAATTAAACTAAAGAAATCACTAAATAATTTATTTAGGCCTCGATATGTGTGCAAATGACATGAAATTTTTATGTAAGGTTGAGTTAACTATCTTAGAGCTACTGTGAATTTTTGAGAATTTTTGGAGCTACAGAGAATTATTTATCAATTAAAAGGTCTAACTGGGCAAAATAACACAGAAATCAACCAATTAATTCATTTAAAAATCTACTGCAATTACAAAAATGTGACAAGTGTCACAATAGATAGAGGACAAGTTACTCAACAATATGCAATTTTCAGAACTCCAAAATGATGCAAAGTGACACCTAAGGATGCGTGCAAAGACAGGGGTGTATTTGCAATACAGAAATTAAAATTACATAAAATGAAACATGCTGACAGGGACTTAAATGCAATTACCTATAATGCTGGGGGATGATATGCAATTTCTCCACTTGGCACGTGCTCCTCACGTGGGGGCTGCTTCACATGGACCTTTTTGCAATTAAGAGAAGTCCCCAGGGCCTCTGTGCAAAATACCCAGGTCGCACGTGCTCCTCACGTGGGTCGGCCTAGGCCCAGGCAGCTTCGGAGGCTCGGGGCTCGGCTCGGGTGCTCCTGGAGGTTCGGCTGGAGGCTCGGCTAGCCTCGGGTGGTCCGAGCCTAGGGTTGTGGAAGAGGCTCGGACCAGGGATACGTGGCGTGCTCTGGACGGTTGGATCTAAAGTGATTCAAATACTACTGTTGATGACGACGTGGTGAAGCAAGGACGTTCGATCAGATGATCGAACGGCAGCTAGGCCTTCTTCTTCAACGGGCCTCCGCCGCCTGCGGAAGAGATGGCGGTGCTCCGGCGACGAGGCCTTGGCTCCGCCCGTCCTTCCAGATGTCGGTGAAGCTCTTAGGAATATCGGAGATGTCCCAGAAGATGCACGGTGATGCGACGAGGCGTGTGGTGGTCTTAGGAGCTGGAGAGGGGCGTCGGAGGTCGCTGGCGACGAAGCTCCAAAAGAGCTCCGGTGAAGTTCCGATCAATGAACAACAGGTACCTGCAGGGTTAGGGGGAGATAGCCGAAGTTCGTGCGATCGTTCGTGGAGATGTGAGGGTGGTCGGCGAGGCCTAAGGGGGATCGGAGATGGTCTGGCGATGGTGCTCCGCCCAGGTGGCAGAGCTGGAGCTGATGGAAGGTCGAGTGGTTCGGCGGAGGCTGTGAAGTATAGCGCGAGGATGAGAGCTCTGTTGCGGAGCTCAGCGAAGTGAAAGCGGAGCATGAAGATGGATGTGGATGTTGAATAAAATCGGAGAAATCAAAAGAAACATCAAACGAAGATGGAGGGGATTACCTGGGGTTTGGAGCTCGAGATCGAGGTCCAGATCGTTGCTCGAAGGGACGGTAAGTCCCTGAGCTCAAGCAGCGACTCAGCGGAGTGGCTGCAACACGGCGGAGGTGCCGCGGATCTTGCCGGAGAAGATGATCGTCTTCGCTCAAGGAATCGTTCAATCACTGTCACCAATCGGAAGCTCCTAGCTCGGGGTATATCTCAGGGGTGGCGGATAGGGCTGAAGTCGGTCAGAGGGCGAGTATTTAAATGATGGAGGTCTCGGCAGGGCTGGTGATGGGGGCGAAGTTTATGGAGGTAGTGGAGCGTCTATGGCAGTCGACGTGGGTGGTGAAGTGGCTGGCGAGGATGAGGGACGAGTGGGGAAGGACGTCGAGGTGATGGTGGTCGGAGAGGGTGGCTGGAGTGTGGCCAAGAATAGGAAGGGGCAAGCCCCTCGTGCACGACAGAGAACGTTGGAGAGAGGGGCGCTGGAGGTGGAAGACGAAGTCCCAGCCGTTGGATCCCTTGATCCAACGACCGAGATCGAAGCGGAATGGAGCGGTAGTGATCTGATCGAGGGCGAGTGATCCGAAGGGTGTGATGGCGCCACGTGGAGCGTTGTGAGCGAAGCGTGCGCGAGCGTTGTGGATTGCATTTGGGGTGGCTTGATCAGAAGGTCGTGATGTCGCCAGGTGTCGTGCGGAGAAGAGGGTGCTGACGAGCGGCAGAGATCAGATCTAAGGATGATTGAAGGGCTGAGATGCACGACATGATGAGCGGTTGAGATGGAGGGATGGAGTCCGTCATCCAAGGGCGCAACATGCGCCACGTGGCGCGCTGTGGAAGAGGCGCGAACGGGTTGTAGAGATGAGAGCCTGGAGATGATCATCCGGTGGAAATACAAAGCGCACGTGGAGGAGGTGCGGCCGTTGGATCTAGATGGGGATCCAACGGTTGTGGGCGCGGGCGGCTAGGGCAAGGGGAGCGGGCCGCGTGGCGCAACCAGAGGGCGCCACGTGGCTGGCTGTGGTTGGCCGAAATAGAAATGTACGTAGAGAGAGAAGGAGGCTGAATTTGGAAAAACTCAAAACATGAAAGTTGTATATCTTGATGAGATCTACAAGTTTCATGTTGACCAAAGACGGAGATGAGGTCAAATATGATACAAAAATACAAAGATACAAATATACATATAAGTAGTATACAAAGAGGCCCAAAAACCCAACTTTTTCATACGAGCTCCAAATTGGATGAAATTAGTCTCATTTTAAAGGTCTTTTAATATGTATTAATCTGAAAGTGAGTAGACCTATTTTGGAGTTGGTATGAGGGATCTATGGGCATTTTATGGTCCAAGGGCTTTTAGGGCTTTATTGGTGCTTTTACAAGGGGGATTCCTCTCTCTCTTCCTTATATTATTAACTAAGGTGTATACAGTATAAGGGAGAGCTTATTTTTATGAGTGGATATTTTACAATGGATTTTGGCTTCTTATTTAATGCAAATGGAGTGCTAAAATGCATGTATCATGAATGCATGAATGTATGCTACTTATGCATTATAAAAGGAAATATGCCTCTATTTACTCGGGAACAAGGCTCTATTTTTAACTTTTGGAGTGATGAATCACAAATTCATCAACCCCCTATACTTAAACCTTGCTCGTCCCCGAGAAACTAAATGAAATGCAAGAGTGAAATGATTTTGGTTCCATACCAAGGTCATGAACAAAAGTTAAAAATGGAGCTTGACTCGACCTTTGGATTAATTGTGTGGCGGAACCTTATTTGGACCTGAACTTAAGACCTAACAGACTTCAAGTTCCACAAGTCTTCTATTCAAGACGCCTCAATAGTCAGGTCAGAACAAATCCTCAAACGCAAATTTCTGATAACTATGATTCTTACTTGTACTGTGTAAGTGAGATATAGCTCTCCACATCAGAAATGACTCGGAACCAGCCTCCTCTAACAAGGTAACTCAATAACCCGGTCCAGTAACTCTTTCCTCGAGGAGAGGGGTATTCCCTTCTAAGTTCAAGTGCGACCAACTCAAGAGGAGGGGGTAGAGAAAAGAATGGACGGTAGCCAGTGTAGCTACCTATCCCGGGATGCCTGACCAGTGTAGCCAAGTCATCCAGCTGCATTTCTTTGCTAATATACAGATCCCGACAAGTATTTTATTTTCACTTGGACCTGTCTGATTTTTTGGAGTTTTTGCATTTTTTGAACTCATACAAGGTGCAGCATGTACATCAGGAGTTTTTCCTCTTGAGTCAGTAGACTATCCCTCTTTTGAAGCATTATTGCAACCTACAACATCCCGTCCTTAGATGTCAACACCACCAGACTAGGTTGAGATGCACTACCCTCCCTAGAGGAGGACGGATGTTTCCACCCATGTGCTACTCCAAGCTAAAGGATTCTACCTCCTCACCACCTCATCAATGAGGAGCTACGTGCATAGTGCTTGTCCAAGTTAGGTCATTATCTAAAAGAATCCTGCGTATGCACGAGATATTCTACTTAGACTAATCAAGATGACATGTGAACATCGACTTGCGGACTCAAAGATTTAAGTCACTTGACCTGAGAAATCTTAACTCCAGTTCCTATAAGGTTCCTCTGAAATTAGGTGGATTAAGGTCAAATCAAGTCCATCCTTAATATCTACTCATAACTTGGTTCAGAACCCACTAGCTTTCCACCTTGCATATGCAAGATATGCAGATGAGATGCAGATGTCATGCTATGAAGATGAATGAAAATGCAAGACTCTTTTTCTTTTCTTTTTGGATGTAGAGATGATATGCAAGAGTAAATAAGAAGTCTATTTGTATTTTCATTTTTTTCATTTTTTATTGGTATACCTCCTATTTTACAACAATTTACAAGAGTTTTACAAGTATTATACAAGTATATACACGTGTTATACAATATACAAGTATACAATTTTTTTTCAATTTTTACAAAAGTTTTAAAAGTATTATACAACAAGTACAACTTTTTTTTTTCAATTTTTACCCACCCGTAATTATTGCAAAATATATTAAAAATATGCGAAAATACGCAAAAGTACGAGCTATGGGTAAAGTATATATGTAATATATACACGCCCCCTATACTTAGCGTGTGCTATGTCCTCAGAGCACGAAAAGCGAGAAAAAGACATAGCTTGTGCTAAGCGTAGGAGAGCTAAAATAACAAAAATGTATAGAAGTCGCTCCGCCCCCCTATACTTAGGCTCTGGCAGCCTAAGTGTAGAAGAAGATCAGATGGGGCGGACGAGGGCAAGAGGGGAAATGGGTGAGTATATACACAGCGGGCATCGGCCCCCCCTATACTTAGGCTCAGGTCAGCCTAAGTATAGGACAAGAGTGAGTATAAGAACCGATGAGATCTGGAGATTGTACATAGAATGATGAAGAGACTAGGGTCAATCTCCCCCCTATACTTAGGATCTGGTCTCCCTAAGTATAGCCATAAAATGAAATGATATGGAGCCGGGGCGAGTGATTCGAATCACTGGGGAGGGAGGAAAATATATACAAGGATAATTGAGAATATACATGGATCAAGAAGGTTTGTGATGAACCTTCTTGTGGGATCGAGGAGGTGGATAATATACATATGTGTCGCTGTCGGAATCGTCCTCAGCTGAATAATAGTGAGGTGTAGGGATTGTCCAACGAGGGTCGACACACGGCTGCTTGCTTAGATAAGGCTCGAGAACTGCCGAACTGAGCTCACTCATATAAATCACCTTATCCGGACCAGATGAGGACTCCTCAGAAAATTCCTTCTTCGGTGTATTGAAGGAAACTTTCTTAGTCAGTTTTCTAGAACCTGAATCATTGAGAGGGAGATGAGAGCGACGTGCCTTGAGAGGTTCGGGGGAACTTCTCAAGGAATCCATCATCGACTTCCTCTCACTAGATAGCCGACTAGAAGAGGGTGCAACCATGTTTTTATGTAGATTCAATTTTGTCTGGGTTGTTTCCTTAGAAGGTCTGGGTCGTGGTGTGGTGCTGACTATGGGTTCCTCATCATACGACTCACCATATAGATTGTAATATTCATGAAGGGTCGACACATGTCTCGGGAAGGTTCTAGTGGTCTCATCTGGCTTGGCATTATTGGGCTCTTGTGTCAGATCATCAAAATGGTCAAGGCAATCCTCAAATGTCGTGTCCGACTCAATGATAGCTTCCGGTCGTGAGTCCTCCTTAGAAGCTATCACGGTGGTGGTGCAAGCAGTTGATGAAGTGGAGGTGTGGGGAGTCTTTGATCAAATGGTCGTCCGGACAATCGGTCTCTCAAGTGTAGTAGAGAGGTGGGACTCATCTTCCTCTCGATGGTCATGACTGTCAGAGGATGTGCGGGTCACCTTAAGTGTATCAAAGATCGGTTGAGGTCGAAGAGCTCCCAATGCTGAAAAATCGATTTCCCGAGTCTCGCAATCTATAGTCGCCTTAGCTGAGGCTAAGAATGACTTCCCGAGAATAATCGGAGACTGGGTGAACTCTCCTCGGTGCTCGATGTCAATGATCGTGAAGTCCACCTGTAGTAGAGCATCTTGGAAAGTAACGATGACTGAAATATTTCCTCTCGACCGTTTGATGGATCGATCAGCCAGCTGAACGATCTCTCTTGACTTCCTAAGTGGCCTGAGTTTGAGCTTGTCAAACACAGAGGTCTGGAGGATATTTGTCGGTGAGTCATCATCGATTCTCGCATAGGTAAAGATGGTGTCTTTGATTTCACATTCAACTCGGGGCAACCGCTTCACTCTGCGGCTTTTGGTCTTTCTCCCCATCACCAAGGAGGTGGCCATAGACACTATATGTCTTTCAGTCCTTGTCCTCTTATTTCCCGACCTCTTGGGCATCAATTTACTTCTCACAAATCGTTTGAGGTCGGGAAAGTGATCTATGGCCTTTATTAAGGGAAGTTTGAAAATCAATTCTTCATTGAGTGCTTCCCTTAGGGCAGGATCCCATTTTTTAGGTCTTTTTTATTTTCTATTTTTATGGATTTTGCTAATTTTTCCATGTTTTTGGTATTTTTGGGATTTTCAATTTTTTTGGTTTTTTGGGTGGATGAATGATCAGACTCTGGATTGAAAGGCAAGGGGTTAGTAGAAGAGGGAGATAGAATGGACTCCAGCTGTACATGATGTGTGGGTTCCCTAACGCTCTGTTTTCAACATCAGATCTACTTACTTCCTTCTTCACTTTCATACCCAGGCTGGCAGAAATTGAGTACAATATTTCCATGACATCTCTCAACTCGTTACCAAATGATTCATTTTTCTTAATAAGTCTAGAGATGTCATCCTCCACAAAATTCTCATGACAAATCATGGGAGAGTTCTGCTCAAGTGGAGGATACTGCTGAGATATTGGGGTCTCATACTCAACATAACTAGACTCTGGCATGTAATTCTGGGTCGAGTATGGACTATCTAGATGGAAAATATTGGTCGGAGCCTCATACGATGAAACAGGGACTGATAAGTCTAGCTCATGAGTCCAATCTTGTGAATGTATAGGCTCTCCGAATGAAGGCTGGTTAATGGAATCTTGATCACTAAAGTCAATCAAGTCTTGGAAATCATGATGTGCAGACCTCTTCATTTGGTATGTTCGATCGACCATGTTATGCCCTAAGGTCAAGTCGGGATGTGTATGTGTGAATTCTTGTCTGGTCCCTACTTGAGGTGAGAATGAAGTATGCGGCGGCATATAATTTTGCCAATCATTTATCTCAGCAGTGGCTTGATCTTTATTCGATTCTTTGATTCCTGCAAGCTCTCGAGAGTAAGTACAGTCAACCCAAGATGGAAGGGATCCGGAGTGTTAGAATATGGAGTAGATGAGAAATGCGAAGAAGTGGAGAATTCAGTAGAAGTTCTGACTTCGTAATCGGGTTGAGATGGAGCTGACCACGGGTAAGGTTCTCCCGTGGGTGGCGGAGGATACAAGAAAGAAGGTGAAGGTAAAGATGAACGGTATATGGTCGAGGAGGATTGACCAGAGGTCACAGGGTATGGGGACCAATATCCCGACATCTTGAAGATGAAAGGAAGAAGATTGAGGTAGAAAATTTGTAATTACACAGGATAACGCACACGGACAGACACAAAGACAAACGCAAGAGCAAACCCCGAGTTCACACGCAACACGGTGAAGGACCCGAAACTGAGTCCGATTAATGTGGTTGATTTTAAGTGTGTGTTTATCAGACAAGATAGCAAAGGTTACGCGGCCTATAGGGAAGTCGGCTCAAAGCCAGATGCATCTTCCCTGTTTAACCTATCGCCTAAGATACCGCTGGTCCTTCCTTTCTTCGCTCCTATCCCAAATTGATGGATTCAATGACCACACCCCTATCTACCTGCAAGCAGGCGGAGGCTGACAAGGCCGGATCTTCACCCTAGGGGGTTACTGGCAACTTGTCGCAAAGTACTGCAATTTCGCCCCTATCTACCTGAGACAGGCGGAGGCTACTTGCTACTAGTCAATGAATATGAAATTATTCGACTTGTGATATTTGTTAGGAGCAGTCGGAACGTGATATGGAAGGCGGGGATTTGGGCTCTGCCTTAAGGTGTTCACACACACTCAAGTACCCTCACTCAGGCTGAAAACGAGGTTGGGGATTAATCTCCCGCAAATAATTTTCAAATTTTATTCCTCTTTTTTTGGGTCAATAATATTTAGCAGTCCTGGTTTTAAGTTAGGTTTTCACTGATTAAGTCCAACCACACAACATGCCTATCGGACAGTCCTAATTTCCGTTTAATTAAATGTGAAAATCAGAGGGGGAAATTGAGAAAAGTCGATGCAAGGATAAAACAATGATGCTATGATGAGTTCAAGAGACTTACAGTGATCCCTTCGCTTTTTTTATGCAGGATGCAAAACAGAATTGGAAACTTTTATCTAAATGCAAATGCAGGCGAAAAAAGCCGCTCCTAGACAAGCAGTTCTATTAGCGTGAAGAACATGTTGATTTGGCTATGTTCTGCGGTTTAAGTGCATCTTTTAAGTGAGTTGTGTGATCCTAATGATTACGAGCACAAACAATTCCTAGATTGGCTCGGGGAGCCGCTAGTGCAAGCTAAATTACATTCACCCACACAACACACGGGGACACGGTTCTACTATATTTACACGTGCGAGAACCCAAACGGGAACCGCTGGAAATGATTTGAAAAAGAAATAAAGAAAATGAAAATAACAATGCCTCTCTATTCACTCAATAAATTCAAATGCTCGATCCTCGAAGCATCTTCGACTCCTCGCGTTCCTCGCACAGAAAAAGATTGAGGTCAGAGAGTGACATAGAAAAATAATGAAAAGAAATAAAAGAGAGAAAATAATTACAAGAAAACTGGGGGTTAGACTACCCGGGGAGAGAAAATCAAACAATCAGGATTTCACTAGAAATTAACCTAAGCTGTGCCTCCCCGGCAACGGTGCCATTTTGATGACCGCCCCGCACCCTATGTTAATTCGAGCAAATTAATTGTCCAAATTAATTAGATGTGTTCGTTGCAGTCGGATACGAGAGGGATAATCAAAAACCACTATTAATTAATGTCAAGTTAATCTCTAGCAGTGATTTTTTTACTTGGTGAAGTCCAAGGTCGAACTCAGGGAGGCATCTGTCTCCTTAGGTAAATTTTTAGCAAATTTCCAAGTGTGTGATTTTTCAAGGAATTATTTTTTTGGTCTTTTTTTAATTTCTATGCAGGACACATGCAACAAGCAAGCCAATTCAAAGTTAAATCAATTAAGGTATCAAATGAAGTCCAAAAATTATGAAAATTGGCCAGATGATGAATTATGGTGAAAATAAGCTACCCTAATTTTTTGAATTTTAGACACTATATGAATTTATTGTGAATTAAACATGCAGGCGGGGTGATTTTCACTAATATATTTTTAATAAATATCAAATCACATCTTTTTCAGGAAATAAAATTATCCTCGATAGATCTAATGATGAGGAATCTAGGAAAATTGACAAACCTAAATTTTAATGTGAAATGAACCTATTAAATTTAAACTAAAGAAATCACTAAATAATTTATTTAGGCCTCAATATGTGTGCAAATTACATGAAATTTTTATGTAAGGTTGAGTTAACTATCGTAGAGCTACTTTGAATTTTTGAGAATTTTTGGAGCTACAGAGAATTATTTATTAATTAAAAGGTCTAACTGGGCAAAATAACATAGAAATCAACCAATTAATTCATTTAAAAATCTACTGCAATTACAAACATGTGACAAGTGGCACAATAGATAGAGGACAAGTTACTCAACAATATGCAATTTTCAGAACTCCAAAATGATGCAAAATGACACCTAGGGATGCGTGCAAAGACATGGGCATATTTGCAATACAGAAAATAAAATTACATAAAATGAAACATGCTGACAGGGACTTAAATGCAATTACCTATAATGCTGGGGGATAATATGCAATTTCTCCACTTGGCACGTGCTCCTCTCGTGGGGGCTGCTTCACAGGGACCTTTTTGCAATTCTGAAAAGTCCCCAGGGCCTCTGTACAAAATACCCAGGCCGCACGTGCTCCTCACGTGGGTCGACCTAGGCTCGGGCGGCTTTAGAGGCTCAGGGCTCGGCTCGGGTGCTCCTGGAGGTTCGGCTGGAGGCTCGGCTAGCCTCGGGTGGTCCGAGCCTAGGGTTGGGGAAGAGGCTCGGACCAGGGATACGTGGCGTGCTCTGGACGGTTGGATCTAAAGTGATCCAACGGCTGCTGTTGATGACGACGTGGTGAAGCAAGGACCGTTCGATCAGATGATCGAACGACAGCTGGGCCTTCTTCTTCAACGGGCCTCCACCACCTGCGGAGGAGATGGCGGTGCTCCGGCGACGAGGCCTTGGCTCCGCCCGTCCTTCCAGATGTCGGTGAAGCTCTTTGGAATATCGGAGATGTCCCAGAAGATGCGCGGTGATGCGGTGAGGCGTCTGGTGGTCTCAGGAGCTGGAGAGGGGCGTCGGAGGTCACTGACGACGAAGATCCAAAAGAGCTCCGGTGAAGTTCCGATCAATGAACAGCAGGTACCTGCAGGGTTAGGGGGAGATAGCCGAAGCTCGTGCGATCGTTCGTGGAGATGTGAGGGTGGTCGGGGAGGCCTAAGGGGGATCGGAGATGGTCTGGCGATGGTGCTCTGCCCAGGTGGCGGAGCTGGAGCTGATGGAAGGTCGAGTGGTTCTTCGGAGGCTGCGAAGTATAGCGCGAGGATGAGAGCTCCGTCACGGAGCTCGGCAAAGTGAAAGCAGAGCATGAAGATGGATGTGGACGTCGAATAAAATCAGAGAAATCAAAAGAAAAATCAAATGAAGATCGGAGGAAGATGGAGGGGATTACCTGGGGTTTGGAGCTCGAGATCGAGGTCCAGATCGTCGCTCGAAGGGGCGATAAGTCCCTGAGCTCAAGCAGCGACTCAGCGGAGTGGCTGTGACACGACGGAGGTGCCGCGAATCTCGCCGGAGAAGATGAACGTCTTCGCTCAAGGAATCATTCAATCACTGTCACCAATTGGACGCTCCGAGCTCGGGGTATCTCTCAGGGTTGGCGGATTGGGCTGAAGTCGACCGGAGGGCGAGTATTTAAAGGATGGAGGTCTCGGCAGGGCTGGTGATGGGGCGAAGTTTATGGGGGTAGTGGAGCGTCTATGGCGGTTGACGTGGGTGGTGAAGTGGCTGGCGAGGATGAGGGACGAATGGGGAAGGACGTGGAGGTGATGGTGGTCGGAGAGGGTGGCTGGAGTGCGGACAAGAATAGGAAGGGGCAAGCCCCTCGTGCACGGCTGAGAACGTAGGAGAGAGGGGCGCTGGAGGTGGAAGACGAAGTCCCAGCCGTTGGATCCCTTGATCCAATGGCCGAGATCGAAGCAGGATGGAGCGATAGTGATCTGATCAAGGGTGAGTGATCCAAAGGGTGTGATGGCGCCACGTGGAGCGTTGTGAGCGAAGCGTGCGCGAGCATTGTGGATTGCATCTGGGGTGGCTTAATCAGAAGGTCGTGATGTCGCCAGGTGTCGTGCGGAGGAGAGGGCGCTGACGAGCGGCGGAGATCAGATCTAAGGATGATTGAAGGGCTGAGATGTACGGTAGGATGAGCGGTTGAGATGGAGGGATGGAGTGCATCATCTAAGGGCGCAACATGCGCCATGTGGCGCGCTGTGGAAGAAGCGCGGACGGGTGGTTGAGATGAGGTCCTGGAGATGATCAGACGGTAGAAATACAAAGCGCACGTGGAGGAGGTGCAGCCGTTGGATCTGGATGGGGATCCAACGGTTGTGGGCACGGGCGGCTAGGGCAAGGGGAGCGGGCCGCGTGGCACAACCAGAGGGCGCCATGTGGCCGGCTGTGGTTGGTCGAAATAGAAATGTACGTAGAGAGAGAAGGAGGTCGAATTTGGAAAAACTCAAAACATGAAAGTTGTAGATCTTGATGAGATCTACAAGTTTCATGTTGACAAAGACGGAGATGAGGTCAAATATGATACAAAAATACAAAGATACAAATATACATATAAGTAGTATACAAACAGGCCCAAAAACCCAACTTTTTCATACGAGCTCCAAATTGGATGAAATTAGTCTCATTTTAAAGGTCTTTTAATATGTATTAATCTGAAAGTGAGTAGACCTATTTTGGAGTTGGTATGGATCTATGGGCATTTTATGGTCCAAGGGCTTTTAGGGCTTTATTGGTGCTTTTACAAGGGGATTCCTCTCTCTCTTCCTTATATTATTAAGTAAGGTGTATACAGTATAAGGGAGAGATTATTTTTATGAGTGGATATTTTACAATGGATTTTGGCTTCTTATTTAATGCAAATGGAGTGCTAAAATGCATGTATCATGAATGCATGAATGTATGCTATTTATGCATTATAAAAGGAAATATGCCTCTATTTACTCGGGAACAAGGCTCTATTTTTAACTTTTGGAGTGATGAATCACAGATTCATCACCCCTCGACCACCCTTCCCATTCTCCTTCCATCAGTCCAAGAGTTTCAGAATTTAGTGCATCGCAGAGCTAAGAGCATTTGGACGGCACCTGAGATGGGTTCTTTTGCTTTTTCAGAGAACCCAGACATGGCTGACAGAGGAGAGCACCCAGATGAGCATGATCTCCCTCCATTCTTATATGATCAAGCCGCCATCAATAATTCGCTTCTAGCATCCCTGGAGACCATGCAGAGACAGATCCAGGACCAGGGAGTCTTTATGGGTGACCTCATGAGAGAGATCGCACAGATGCGAGAAAACCGACCTGGGGGCGGTGGCGGTGGCGAAGGAGGAGATGGATCTGATGTAGGAGGAGGTGATCCCAACGCTGAGAGACCGCCACATACTATCATGAGGGAATTGCACAATCCCGTAGCATCCCTCACTCATCGTTGCATCCGACTCCCTCCTATTCTTGGAGATTTCGAGCTTCAGCCCCACACTATTCAGCTTCTGCCCAAATTCCATGGGTTGCCGACCGAAGAGCCACACCTCCATTTGCATGAATTTGAGAAGATCTGCAGTACCATTCATGACAAGCTGATGACCGAGGACACTATCAAGATGATCGCCTTCCCCTTCTCTTTAGTTGACAAAGCCGCGTACTGGCTCAAACATTTGGGGAGGTTCATCGAGACTTGGGTAGATCTCCGGACCGCATACTTGAAGAAGTATTACCCTCTCGGCCAGACGAACGCAGCTCGAGCGATGATCAACAACTTCGTAATGATCCCTAATGAACAGATCCATGAAGCTTGGGATCGATTCCGAGAGCTCATCGACTGGTGTCCACACCATGGCATATCTAAGCCCAATATAGTTCAAAGTTTGTTCTGTGGGCTGACACCAGAGCTGCAGGGGCTTGTTAACGCCTCTTGTGGTGGATCCTACTTTTCCAAAGGCGAAGACGATGTTTGGGCCATCTATGAAAGGATGGCAGAAAACTCAACTGTTATGGCCCAAGCCCGCGTCTACACGCAGTAGAAGCCCCCGCAAGGAGCAGGATCATTTCAGAGGATCGCCCGCCTCGATGCTGATCCTAACACTTCGTCGGTAGCCACAGCCCAAGCCGAATCAGCCGCAGCCGAAATGGGGAATTATCAGTGAGAAACTGGACCATCTCGAGATCCTCGAGAAGAAGCAAATGCAAGGCATGGCCCAGATGGACCAGATTGCCAAGACGATGAGTGACCTGAAGACGCAGATTCTTTGCGTCCAGGAGGCACAGACTTCTTCCCAGCAGCCTTCTAGGTCACGAGCTGATGACGGCAGTTGCAGCTCATCCCAACCCTCTGCCTCGTACCGCTAGGTCAACCACATCCAGGCAGAGCCGGTCCCGTTGGTACAGTTTACCCAACACAACCGCCATCTCAGGACACTCAGATGGTGGTCTATCAGCCGGAGCAGCCATCAGCAGTTCTTCCTCCACCATCCTTTGAGCAGGAGCCATTGATGGAAGTAAATGGGATTTGGAACGACCAGTACCCTCAGCCCTGGATTCGTTACGATCACCCCGGATTCTGTTGGGGCGATGATGGCTCCTAATCTCAGCAGCAGCCTCCTGCCCAAGGACAACAGAATAGCCAGGCACAATAGCAGCAACAGCCCCAGTATGCCCAGCAGCAGTACCAGCATGGTCCTCGTCCCGCCTATCAGGGACAACAGTGGAGGCAGCGTCAGCAGCCTCATGAGTCTTATCCCCATCCTCGCCAGTACCAGCAGCAGCAACAACCTCATTTCCCGCAAGGGAACCCATCCGGTTCTCAGGCCCCCACTTTCGAGAACCCAGCTTTAGATGGCCTTGACCGCTTGCTCTCCGAACAGCGAGCATCCTTCCGGAAGGAAATGGACGAGTTCCGACAGGAGATGAGGGAGATCATCAAAGGCAAGGCCGCCATACCAGCTCAGATTGAACCAAATCCGAACAATCTGAAAAGAAAGTCTGAGCAGGTAGATTTTACAAAGGATACCTCTCCTAGTGACTATGTGAGTGACATGTCTTTTTCTTTGCATGATGCTGATTTTGTGACTACTAGGAGCGGTAGGATGCCAACCGGCGTCGCCTCTTCTGAGCGACAACCACATGCAGAATCAGGAGCGCCAGATGAGCAGAGTAGCAGTGCTGATACCGCTAATGATGATGTTGAAGATGATGGTGCTGATGCCACCATTAATGGAGAGCCAGACGACGGTACTGAGGCCGTCATGATACCAGATGCAGACGGTGGTGCTGATGACACCATTTTGGATGCAGAATCAGAGCGCGGTTTTGATGCCACGAAGACAGGTGTCGGTGGTGGTACTGAGGCCACCACATCTACTTTTGTTGAGCTTCCTTCTGTGATGTTACCACCTTTTGTATCTATGGACTGTGGTAACAACAAAAAGAACAAAAATATGAATAAAGGAAAGGTTTCTGTTCACATTTCAGATCCATATGTGTTGAATGATGATCATTGTATGGATTCTATTCCTTCACAGGCACAGGGACCTATTCCTAGCCCTCCATCTGAGGTGGCCCCTACCATCCCCTTCCCTGAAGCACTCCGCCGGGGGAAGGGGAACAAAAGAGAAAATCCAAAAAAGGATCAACCGGTAGAGTTCATCAATAAGATGATAGACAGATTCCACATTCAGCTGACTCTACGGGAAGCACTTGAGAACATCCCCCTCTTTAAAAAGAACTTGAAAGAGAAGACTACCGTCCGCAGGAAGAGGAGGAACCACAGAGATCAGATCCATGTGCTCACTCATTCCACTTGTTGTACCATTCCGAACAAACTGCCAGCCAAGCGACCAGATGCAGGAGCTCCCTTTGTCAGATGCGAGATTCAGGAGCAGCAGTTTGATCGTACTCTGTTAGATAGCGTCTCTTCAATTAACCTTCTCCTAGCAGCCTTACTCGACCGATTCGAGTTTGGTCCTCTTCTTAGGAGCAGGACAGTCCTTCAGTTTGCTGATAGGTCAACTAAGAGGTCGAAGGGGTTATTGAAAGACGTGGTCGTTACCATTCAGGGCCTGAAATTCCCCGTGGACTTCATTGTGTTGGACATGGAGATCCCTGAGTCGGTATCTGATGCCCTCATCATACTCAGACGTCCATTCTTGGCCACAGCCAAGGCGGTGACCAATCATGATAGCGGGAAGGTGAGTTTTCGCGTAGAGGGTGAAACCATACAAATAGAGACGATCGAGGAAATAAGAGCCAGAGAACTTGAATGCTCGGAGCAGTCCAGCGAAGCCGCGCAGATGACAGAGGAAGAGCTAGACATCCACCAGGAGTGTGATTTTGTGATGACGGACGATGAATCTACCTGGACAGATCCTGTCGCACAGACCCTCGCTTTTCTTACAGATTCACCATCTTTAAAGTTTATGCCAGTTGAGAGCCTGGAGAGCACACCCCTGGATGAGGATACACTTGAGGCTGATAGTGTTGGGACGAGTGGTGCTGATGATTTTCAATCTTGTTCATCTACTTCAGATCCCTCGGATTCAGACATTGATTGGGATGATTTTGATGACTATTTGCCTTGTCTGATTCCTTCTGAGCCAACATCCATGACAGAGTGCGAGCCAGTTCAGTTTATTGATGATTCAACAGGGCTCCCTTCGTTAGAGATTCATGCAGAGCGAGAGTTCTCACATGTAGACCTGGTCGCCTTCACACAGACATATCAGAAGCCAGATCTGCCACCTCCTAGTTGTCCAGAACTGAAACCTCTGCCGCAGTCACTGAAGTACAGATTCCTTGCAGGAGAGCTAGATATGCACCCAGTCATAATCTCAACTGGTTTGACTGGAGAACAAGAATCTTGTCTAATGGAGCTTCTTGAAAGAAATCGTAAGGCGATAGGATGGAGTATAGGGGATCTCCAAGGGATTAATCCGGCTCTGTGCTCCCACCACATCTATCTTGAGGATGACGCTAGGCCGTCGCGTGAGTTCCAACGACGGCTGAACCCGAATCTTCGAGATGTGGTAATGAAAGAAATATCAAAGTGGTGGAGCGCCGATTTTATCTACCCCATCTCCGACTCCAAATGGGTTAGTCCATTACATGTGGTACCCAAGAAGACGGGTATCACTACAGTTGTGAATGAGTCTGGAGAGGAGATCACTACCCGAGTACCCACTTCTTGGAGGGTCTGTGTGGACTACAGACGATTGAGTGAGGCCACCAAGAAGGATCATTTCCCGTTGCCATTCATTGATCAGATTATCGAGAGGCTAGCTGGGAAGAGTCATTATTGTTTCCTTGACGGGTACTCCGGATATAATCAAGTGGCCATTGCTCTTGAAGACCAGGAGAAATCGACATTCACCTGTCCGTTTGGGACTTATGCTTTCAGACGGATGCCCTTTGGTTTATGTAACGCCCCGGCGACATTCCAAAGGTGCATGTTGTCCATCTTCTCGGACATGGTGGGTGACTGTTTAGAGGTCTTCATGGATGACTTCTCGGTCTATGGCGACGGGTTCGATGCTTGTCTTGACTACCTAGACCGTGTGCTTCAACGTTGTATTGAGGTAAACCTCGTATTATCTTGGGAGAAGAGTCACTTCATGGTGACTCAAGGGACGGTCCTTGGTCATATCGTCTCCAACAGGGGCATGGAGGTCGATCCGACCAAGATGGATATCATTAGAAAACTCAATCCACCGTCCAATTTGCGTCAATTGCGGTCTTTTCTAGGACATGTCAGTTTCTACCGACGGTTTATTCAGGACTTCAGTCAGATTGCTCGACCGCTTACTGATTTGCTGACGAAAGACACCGAGTTCATTGTCAATGATAAGTGTCTTGCGTCATTTGAGACTCTCAAGAGTATGGTTGTTTCGGCTCCTGTCCTTCAGCCACCCGATGGTCTCTCCCATTCGAGATCATGACGGATGCTTCTGATTTTGCCGTTGGGGCTGTGCTTGGAAAGAGGAGGGATGGATTGCCGTTTGCCATTCACTACGCCAGCCCAGACTTTGGATACCGCTCAGCGGAATTATACTGTGACTGAGAAAGAGATGCTGGCCATAGTCTTTGCTTTGGATAAGTACCGATCTTATATTCTTGGATCTAGAGTGACTATCTACACAGATCACACCGCCATCAGGTACTTAATGGCCAAGAAGGATGCCAAAGCACGCCTTACCAGATGGATCCTTCTACTCCAGGAGTTTGATATTGAGATTAAGGATAAGTCTGGAGTCAAGAATGTGGTGGCGGATCATCTTTCTCGTTTGGAGAACCTTGAGGAATCTGAGCCCAGCGCACCTATCACCGAGACATTTCCAGATGAGGCGATCTTGGCTATCACCTCGCTCCCATGGTACGCTGACATTGTGAACTATCTTGTTGCCAAGACAGTCCCACAAGGTTGGCCCAGGCAGAAGCTCGACACCTTCCTGGCGAAGGCCAAGCTTACCATTGGGAGGATCCTGTCCTTTATCATGAAGGAGGGACTGTATCTGGAGGAGGTGCATTCCTCAAGAAGAGCAGCATAGCGTCCTCACATATTGCCACAAGCTTGAGGCATGAGGACATCATTATGGGAAAAGGACAGCACAGAAGGTGCTTCAATCCGGCCTATGGTGGCCTACTCTCTTCAAGGATTCAGATGAGTTCGTGAAGAGATGTACTGACTGTCAGAAGATGGGAACCTACAGACAGAGAGACATGATGCCCATGCAACCCATTCACTTTTGTGAGGTTTTTGATGCATGGGGAATTGATTTCATGGGCCCATTTCCTAAGAGTCAGGGATTCGAGCATATTTTGCTCGCTGTAGATTATGTCAGTCGCTGGGTTGAGGCCATCCTGCCCGAGCCGCAGATGCTAAAACCGTGTGCAAATTTTTGAGGAAAAATATCATTTCACGGTTTGGGGTACCTAGAGTCTTGATTTCAGACGGGGGGTCTCACTTCATCAATGACAAGGTTAGGGCCCTTGCAGACGAGTTCGGCATTGACCATCGTGTTGCTACACCGTACCACCCTCAGACTAATGGTTTTACCGAAGTATCGAACCGGGAGATAAAAACTATCTTACAGAAGGTTGTCTGCCCAGACTGAAAGGATTGGTCACAGCTTTTGGACTCGGTCTTGTGGGCCTATCGGACATCCTTCAAGAATCCATTGGGGACATCTCCCTTCCGTCTCGTCTATGGCAAGCCGTGCCATCTGCCTGTGGAAATAAAGAACAAGTCACTTTGGGCAGTAACTGAGCTATTACTGGATCTCGAGAGTATAGGAGATCAGCGGAGAGCAGAGTTGGCAGCCCTGGAGGAATTGAGAGATACATCCTTTTCTAGCAGCCTACAGTACAAGGAAAAAGTGAAGACATTGCACGATTCTCACATCAGCCATAAACAATTTGAGCCAGATCAGCTTGTATGGTTGTTTGATTCCAAGCTGAAATTATTTCCAGGAAAACTACAGAGCAAGTGGAAAGGTCCCTATGTGGTCAGGAAGATACATGACAATGGCAGTATTGACATATCCGAACCGTCATCTTCCTCTACCTTCCGTGTCAATGGTTAGCGCCTGAAGCTATATCTAGATCATGATCCACCGACCATTGACGTTGCCCCCATTCTTCTGGTATGAGATGTGTTCTTTGACTCATATCATCTTCATCACATACATGGTGATCACTTCCATTTCCCGCTGTACAGATCATCTGTCTATATCATGCTTTCATCTGTTATTCTTTTTTCTTCTTTTCTTCTGTTCTTCTTTTCCATTTCTATCTTCTTTTTGTATCAAAAAGGTACCGTCCTTGTAGATAGTTTTCCATACTTAGGACGTACTTTGTCCTAAGTATAGAGGGGTGCGCACCCCGAGTTTCTCTATTCTGTTCGATCCTCTCCATTGTCTCTTCTTCTTGTCTATACTTAGGGATATCTTACCCTAAATATAGGGGGAGACAATCTGAGTACGATCTGTTCATTCCCACCCTTGACCCTCCCTGCGTGGTGTACAATCTGCTATACTTAGGATTATTTGATCCTAAGTATAGGGGGGATGGTCGACTTCTCATTCGTTCATTCATCTCTTATTTATTTATTCTTTAGACTTGCCTATACTTAGTACGAGTTATGTCTTCTCTTTTCTCCGATCTATGAGGACATAGCTCAAGCTAAGTATAGGGGGGTCGTATATACTACGTATATACTTTAGCCATAACTCGTACTTTCGTATTTTCTTAATAATATGGCTAAGAATTATTTAAAATCCATTAAAAACCTTAATAAAAAGGTGTTGATTATTCCTCAAATTCCTTTTGTATCTACTGATTAATAAAGCAGGTGAAAAAGTTTTTTTGCAAAATGTTTGAAAAATAGTTTGAAAATCTTTGTGAAAATTTATTGAAAACTATTTTAAAACATTTTGTTACATATTTTCAACCTTTGTAAAAATTTGTGGTTTGTAAAAATTTATTTTCTTTGTGTGAAATAAAATTTTGAAAAATGATTTGCAAATGGTTTGAAAAATGGTTGCAAAAATATTTTGAAAAATCTATCTATACTGTTTGAAAACCTTTGCAAAATGATTTTCAAATGGGTGTACATGTTTGTAAAATGTTTGTAAAAATTATTTTGGACTAGAGTTTTCAGAAATTCTTTGAACAAACTGTGTCAAATAAGTTTGAGGAATACATACATCTCATTAAAATCCACTATATATATGTATAAAATTGATCACTTACCCTGTAAATTCTTAAAATCCACTTCTTGTATATATAAGAAGCACTCCCATGTACATAGTTTTCACCTAGTTTTTATCCAAAATCTTTTGTTTTCAAAAATCCCAAAAACATTTGAAAAATTAAAATCCATAAACATTTGAAAAACCTCTTTGAAAAATAAAAAAATGCATATGCATCATCATCATCTTTTCAAAATCCATAAAAAGTTCAAAATCTTTGAAAATTGCATCACAAAAATATA